>CAXDIG010000069.1:0-250862 GCA_963989225.1 Dromius quadrimaculatus
TGCAGATAGCGCTCTAAAAAACAAGAAATATGATGTTTTTGTCAATAGTCTTTATACATATTATGAAGGTACTGAATAGGAATATGAACTTTTTGATTGGAAAAATCCGCGCGGAAAAGCGTGTCTTCGACTTATTCCAAAGTTTTGTAAAACTGCGAATAGCACTCTAAAAACACGGAATATGATGTATTTGGAGCTATATTCTGCCATATAACGCACTTTTGAAGCAAAATCTTGCTTCTAAGCAGATTTACAGAGTCAAAAATATCTCAACGAGACTCAGAAAAACACCAATAACTTGCTGGAAATCCAAAAATTTTGTGCATTTGAGGACGGATTCATGCGTATTATGCTGTTTTGGATAGATTTATGTGATTTGCGAAACTTCATAACTGCTCAGAATGTGGTAATTTTGACTTATTTCAAACTTCATATAACTGCAGATAGCGCTCTGAAAACACGAAATATGATGTTTTTGTTAATAGATCCATACATATTATGAGGTCCTGAACAGGAATATGAACATTTTGATTGTGAAAATCTGCGCGGAAAAGCGTGATTTCGACTTATTCCAAAGTTTGTAAAACTGCGAATAGCACTCTAAAAGCACGAAATATGATGTATTTGGTTCTAGATTCTGCCATATAACGCACTTTTGGAGCAAAATCTTGCTTCTGAGCAGATTTACAGAGTCAGAAATTTCTCAACGAGACTCAGAAAAAACGCCGATAACTTGCTGGAATCGCAAAATTTTGTGCATTTGAGGACGGATTAATGCGTATTATGTTGTATTAAATAGATTTATATGATTTGCGATACTTTGAAACTGCTTAGAATGTGGTAATTTTGACTTATTTCAAACTTCATATAATTGCAGATAGGCGCTCTGAAAACACGAAATATGATGTCTTTGTCAATACATATTATGAGGTCCTGAATCAGAATATGAACTTTTTGATTGTGAAAAATCTGCGCGGAAAAGCGTGATTTCGACTTATTCCAGAGTTTGTGAAACTGCAAATAGCACTCTAAAAACACAAAATATGATGTATTTGGTGCTTGATTCTGCCATATGATGCACTTTTGGAGCAAAATCTTGCTTCTGAGCAGATTTACAGAGTCAAAAATTTCTCAACGAGACTCAGAAAAAACGCCGATAACTTGCTGGAAACGCAAAATTTTGTGCATTTGAGGACGGATTCATGCGGGTTATGTTGTATTGAATAGATTTATATGATTCGCGATACTTTAAAACTGCTCAGAAGTGGGTAATTTTGACTCATTTCAAACTTCATATAATTGCAGATAGCGCTCTGAAAACACTAAATATGATGTCTTTGTTAATAGATTCATACATATTATGAGGTCCTGAATCAGAATATGAACTTTTTGATTGTGAAAATAAGCGCGGAAAAGCGTGATTTTGCCATATTCCAAAGTTTGTAAAACTGCAAATAGCGCTCTAAAAACACGAAATATGATGTTTTTGTCAATAGATTCATACATATTATGAGGTCCTGAATAGGAATATGAACTATTTGATTGTGAAAATAAGCGCGGAAAAGCGTGATTTCGACATATTCCAAAGTTTGTAAAACTGCAAATAGCACTCTAAAAACACGAAATCTGATGTATTCAATGCTTGATTCTGCCATATGACGCACTTTTGAAGCAAAAATCTTGCTTCTGAGCGGATTTACAGAGTCAAAAATTTCTCAACGAGACTCAGAGAAAACGACGATAACTTGCTGGAAACGCAAAATTTTGTGCATTTGAGGACGGATTCATGCGTATTATGTTGTATTGGATAGATTTATGTGATTTTGCGATACTTTAAAAACTGCTCAGAATGTGGTAATTTTGACTTATTTAAAACTTTATATAACTGCAGATAGCGCTCTGAAAACACGAAATATGATGTTTTGGTTATTAGATACATACATATTATGAGGTCCTGAATAGGAATATGAACTTTTTGATTGTGAAAAATCTGCGCGGAAAAGCGTGATTCCGACTTATTCCAAAGTTTGTAAAACTGCGAATAGCACTCTAAAACACGAAATATGATGTATTTGGTGCTAGATTCTGCCATATAACGCACCTTCGGAGCAAAATCTTACTTCTGAGCAGATTTACAGAGTCAAAAATTTCTCAACGAGACTCAGAAAAAACGCCGATAACTTGCTGGAAACGCAAAATTTTGTGCATTTGAGGACGGATTCATGACTATTATGTTGTATTGGATAGATTTATGTGATTTTCGATACTTTGAAACTGCTCAGAATGTGGTAATTTTGACTTATTTCATTTTTTATATAACTGCAGATAGCGCTCTAAAAACACAAAATATGATGTTTTTGTCAATAGATTCATACATATTATGAGGTCCTGGATAGGAATATGAACTATTTGATTGTGAAAATAAGCGCGGAAAAGCGTGATTTCGACATATTCCAAAGTTTGTAAAACTGCAAATAACACTCTAAAAACACGAAATATGATGTATTAGATGCTTGATTCTGCCATATAACGCACTTTTGAAGCAAAATCTAGCTTCTGACCAGATTTACAGAGTCAAAAATTTCTTAACGAGACTCAGAAAAAACGCCGATAACTTGCTGGAAACGCAAAATTTTGTGCATTCGAGGACGGATTTTATGCGTATTATGTTGTATTCGATAGATTTATGTAATTTGCGATACTTTAAAACTGATCAGAATGTGGTAATTTTGATATATTTCAAACTTTATATAACTGCAGATAGCGCTCTGAAAACACGAAATATGATGTTATTGTTATTAGATTCATACATATTATGAGGACTTGAATAGGAATATGAACTTACAGATTGTGAAAATCCGCGCGGAAAAGCGTGATTTCGACTTATTCCAAAGTTTGTAAAACTGCGAATTGCACTCTAAAAACACGAAATATGATGTATTTGGTGCTAGATTCTGCCATATAACGCACTTTTGAAGCAAAATCTTGCTTCTGAGCAGATTTACAGAGTCAAAAATTTCTCAACGAGACTCAGAAAAAACGCCGATAACTTGCTGGAAACGCAAAATTTTGTGCATTTGAGGACTGATTCATGACTATTATGTTGTATTGGATAGATTTATGTGATTTGCAATACTTAGAAACTTCTTAGAATGTCGTAATTTTGACTTATTTCATACTTCATATAACTGCAGATAGCGCTCGTAAAACACAGAATATGATGTTTTTGTCAATAGATTCATACATATTATGAGGTCCTGTATAGGAATATGAACTTTTTGATTGTGGAAATCCGCGCGGAAAAGCATGATTTCGATTTATTCCAAAGTCTGTAAAACTGCGAAAAGCTCTCTAAAAACACAAAATATGATGTATTTGGAGCTAGATTCTGCCATATAAACGCACTTTGGAAGCAAAATCTCGCTTCTAAGCAGATTTACAGAGTCAAAAATTCCTCAACGAGGCTCAGAAAAAAGGCCGTTAACTTGCTGGAAACGCTAAATTCTGTGCATTTGAGGACGGATTCATGCGTATTATGTTGTATTGGATAGATTTATGTGATTTGCGATACTTAAAAACTGATCAGAATGTGGTAATTTTGACCTATTTCAAACTTTATATAACTGCAGATAGCGCTCTGAAAACACGAAATATGATGTTTTTGTTAATAGATTCATACATATTATGAGGTCTTGAATAGGAATATGAACTTTTTGATTGTGAAAATCTGCGCGGAAAAGCGTGATTACGACTTATTCCAAAGTTTGTAAAACTGTAAATAGCACTCTAAAAACACGGAATATGATGTATTTGGTGCTAGATTCTGCCATATAACGCACTTTTGAAGCAAAATCTTGCTTCTGAGCAGATTCACAGAGTCAAAAATTTCTCAACGAGACTCAGAAAAAACGCCGATAACTTGCTGGAAACGCAGAATTTTGTGCATTTAAGAACGGATTTATGCGTATTATGTTGTATTGGATAGATTTATGTGATTTGCGATACTTTGAAACTGCTCAGAATGTGGTAATTTTGACTTATTCAAAACTTTATATGACTGCAGATAGTCTGAAAACACGAAATATGATGTTTCTGTTATAAGATTCATACATATTATGAGGTCCTGAATAGGAATATGAACTTTTTGATTGTGAAAATCTGCGCGGAAAAGCGTGATTTCGACTTATTCCAAAGTTTGTAAAACTGCAAATAGCACTCTAAAAACACGAAATATGATGTATTTGGTGCTAGATTCTGCCATATAACGCACTTTTGAAGCAAAATCTTGCTTCTGAGCAGATTTACAGAGTCAAAAAATTTCTTAACGAGACTCAGAAAAAACGACGATAACTTGCTGGAAACGCAAAATTTTGTGCATTTGAGGACGGATTCATGCGTATTATGTTGTATTGGATAGATTTATGTGATTTGCGATACTTTAAAACTGCTCAGAATGTGGTAATTTTGACTTATTTAAAACTTTATATAACTGCAGATAGCGCTCTGAAAACACGAAATATGATGTTTTGGTTATTAGATACATACATATTATGAGGTCCTGAATAGGAATATGAACTTTTTGATTGTGAAAATCTGCGCGGAAAAGCGTGATTCCGACTTATTCCAAAGTTTGTAAAACTGCGAATAGCACTCTAAAAACACGAAATATGATGTATTTTGGTGCTAGATTCTGCCATATAACGCACCTTCGGAGCAAAATCTTACTTCTGAGCAGATTTACAGAGTCAAAAATTTCTCAACGAGACTCAGAAAAAACGCCGATAACTTGCTGGGAAACGCAAAATTTTGTGCATTTGAGGACGGATTCATGACTATTATGTTGTATTGGATAGATTTATGTGATTTTCGATACTTTGAAACTGCTCAGAATGTGGTAATTTTGACTTATTTCATTTTTTATATAACTGCAGATAGCGCTCTAAAAACACAAAATATGATGTTTTTGTCAATAGATTCATACATATTATGAGGTCCTGGATAGGAATATGAACTATTTGATTGTGAAAATAAGCGCGGAAAAGCGTGATTTCGACATATTCCAAAGTTTGTAAAACTGCAAATAACACTCTAAAAAACACGAAATATGATGTATTAGATGCTTGATTCTGCCATATAACGCACTTTTGAAGCAAAATCTAGCTTCTGAGCAGATTTACAGAGTCAAAAATTTCTCAACGAGACTCAGAAAAAACGCCGATAACTTGCTGGAAACGCAAAAATTTTGTGCATTTGAGGACGGATTTATGCGTATTATGTTGTATTCGATAGATTTATGTAATTTGCGATACTTTAAAACTGATCAGAATGTGGTAATTTTGATATATTTCAAACTTTATATAACTGCAGATAGCGCTCTGAAAACACGAAATATGATGTTATTGTTATTAGATTCATACATATTATGAGGACTTGAATAGGAATATGAAACTTACAGATTGTGAAAATCCGCGCGGAAAAGCGTGATTTCGACTTATTCCAAAGTTTGTAAAACTGCGAATTGCACTCTAAAAACACGAAATATGATGTATTTGGTGCTAGATTCTGCCATATAACGCACTTTTGAAGCAAAATCTTGCTTCTGAGCAGATTTACAGAGTCAAAAATTTCTCAACGAGACTCAGAAAAAACGCCGATAACTTGCTGGAAACGCAAAATTTTGTGCATTTGAGGACTGATTCATGACTATTATGTTGTATTGGATAGATTTATGTGATTTGCAATACTTAGAAACTTCTTAGAATGTCGTAATTTTGACTTATTTCATACTTCATATAACTGCAGATAGCGCTCGTAAAACACAGAATATGATGTTTTTTGTCAATAGATTCATACATATTATGAGGTCCTGTATAGGAATATGAACTTTTTGATTGTGGAAATCCGCGCGGAAAAGCATGATTTCGATTTATTCCAAAGTCTGTAAAACTGCGAAAAGCTCTCTAAAAACACAAAATATGATGTATTTGGAGCTAGATTCTGCCATATAACGCACTTTGGAAGCAAAATCTCGCTTCTAAGCAGATTTACAGAGTCAAAAATTCCTCAACGAGGCTCAGAAAAAAGGCCGTTAAACTTGCTGGAAACGCTAAATTCTGTGCATTTGAGGACGGATTCATGCGTATTATGTTTGTATTGGATAGATTTATGTGATTTGCGATACTTAAAAAACTGATCAGAATGTGGTAATTTTGACCTATTTCAAACTTTATATAACTGCAGATAGCGCTCTGAAAACACGAAATATGATGTTTTTGTTAATAGATTCATACATATTATGAGGTCTTGAATAGGAATATGAACTTTTTGATTGTGAAAATCTGCGCGGAAAAGCGTGATTACGACTTATTCCAAAGTTTGTAAAACTGTAAATAGCACTCTAAAAACACGGAATATGATGTATTTGGTGCTAGATTCTGCCATATAACGCACTTTTGAAGCAAAATCTTGCTTCTGAGCAGATTCACAGAGTCAAAAATTTCTCAACGAGACTCAGAAAAAACGCCGATAACTTGCTGGAAACGCAGAATTTTGTGCATTTGAGAACGGATTTATGCGTATTATGTGTGTATTGGATAGATTTATGTGATTTGCGATACTTTGAAACTGCTCAGAATGTGGTAATTTTGACTTATTCAAAACTTTATATGACTGCAGATAGTCTGAAAACACGAAATATGATGTTTCTGTTATAAGATTCATACATATTATGAGGTCCTGAATAGGAATATGAACTTTTTGATTGTGAAAATCTGCGCGGAAAAGCGTGATTTCGACTTATTCCAAAGTTTGTAAAACTGCAAATAGCACTCTAAAAACACGAAATATGATGTATTTGGTGCTAGATTCTGCCATATAACGCACTTTTGAAGCAAAATCTTGCTTCTGAGCAGATTTACAGAGTCAAAAATTTCTCAACGAGACTCAGAAAAAACGCCGATAACTTGCTGGAAACGCCAAATTTTGTGCATTTGGGGACATATTTATGCGTATTATGTTGTATTGGATAGATTTTCTGTGATTTGCGATACTTTGAAACTGCTCAGAATGTGGTAATTTTGACTTATTTCAAACTTCATAGTACTGCAGTAAGCGCTCTGAAAACACGGAATACGATGTTTTTGTCAATAGATCCATACTTATTATTAGGTCCTGAATAGGGAGTATGTACTTTTTGATTGTGAAAATCCGCGCGCGGAAAAGCGTGATTTCGACTTATTCCAAAGTTTGTAAAAATGCGAATAGCACTCTAAAAACACGAAATATGATGTATTTGGTGCTAGATTCTGCCATATAACGCACTTTTGAAGCAGAATCCTGCTTCTGAGCAGATTTATAGAGTCGAAAATTTCTCAACGAGACTCAGAAAAAACGCCGATAACTTGCTGGAGACGCAAAATTTTGTGCATTTGAGGACGGATTCATGACAATTATGTTGTATTGGATAGATTTATGTGATTTGCGATACTTTGAAACTGCTCAGAAGTGTGGTAAATTTGACTTATTTCATACTTCATATAACTGCAGATAGCGCTCTAAAAACACAAAATATGATGTTTTTGTCAATAGATTCATACATATTATGAGGTCCTGAATAGGAATATGAACTATTTGATTGTAAGAATAGGCGCGGAGAAGCGTGATTTCGACATATTCCAAAGTTTGTAAAACTGCAAATAGCACTCTGAAAACACGAAATATGATGTATTTGATGCTTGATTCTGCCATATGACGCACTTTTGACGCAAAATCTTGCTTCTGAGCAGATTTACAGAGTCAAAAATTTCTCAACGAGACTCAGAAAAAACGCCGATAACTTGCTGGAAACGCAAAATTATGTGCATTCGAGGACGGATTTATGCGTATTATGTTGTATTCGATAGATTTATGTGATTCGCGATACTTTAGAACTGATCAGAATGTGGTAATTTTGACTTATTCCAAACTTTATATAACTGCAGATAGCGCTCTGAAAACACGGAATATGATGTTTTTGTTATTGGATTCATACATATTATGAGGTCCTGAATAGGAATATGAACTTTTTGATTGTGAAAATCTGCGCAGAAAGAGCGTGATTCTGACTTATTCCAGAGTTTGTAAAAAATGCAAATAGCACTCTAAAATCACGGAATATGATGTATTTGGTGCTGGATTTTGCCATATAACGCACTTTTGAAGCAAAATATTGCTTCTGAGCAGATTTACAGAGTCAAAAATTTCTCAAAGAGACTCAGAAAAAACGCCGATAACTCGCTCGACACGCAAAATTTTGTGCATTTGAGGACGGATTCATGCGTATTATGTTGTATTGGATAGATTTATGTGATTTGCGATACTCTAAAACTGCACAGAAAGTGGTAATTTTTGACTTATTTGAAACTTTATATAACTGCAGATAGCGCTCTGAAAACACGAAATATGATGTTTTTGTTATTAGCTACATACATATTATGATGTCCTGAATAGGAATATGAAATTTTTGATTGTGAAAATCTGCGCGGAAAAGCGTGATTTCGACTCATTCCAAAGTTTGTAAAACTGCAAATAGCACTCTGAAAACACGAAATATGGAGTATTTGGTGCTAGATTCTGCCATATAACGCACTTTTGAAGCAAAATCTTACTTCTGAGCAGATTTACAGAGTCAAAAAATTTCTCAACGAGACTCAGAAAAAACGCCGATAACTTGCTGGAAACGCAAAATTTTGTGTATTTGAGGACGGATTTATGCGTATTATGTTGTATTGGATAGATTTATGTGATTTGCGATACATTGAAACTGCTCAGAATGTGGTAATTTTGACTTATTTCAAACTTCATATAACTGCAGATAGCGCTCTGAGAACACGGAATATGATGTTTTTGTCAATAGATTCATACATATTATGAGGTCCTGAATAGGAATATGAACTTTCTGATTGTGAAAATCCGCGCGGAAAAAGCGTGATTTTGACTTATTCCAAAGTTTGTAAAACTGCGAATAGCACTCTAAAAACACGGAATATGATGTATTTGGTGCTAGATTCTGCTATATAACGCACTTTTGAAGCAAAATCTTGCTTCTGAGCAGATTTACACGGTCAAAAATTCCTCAACGAGACTCAGAAAAAAACGCCGATAACTTGCTGGAAACGCAAAATTTTGTGCATTTGAGGACGGATTCATGACTATTATGTTGTATTGGATAGATTTATGTGATTTGCGATACTAAGAAACTGCTCAGAATGTGGTAATTTTGACTTATTTTCATACTTCATATAACTGCAGATAGCGCTCTGAGAACACGAAATATGATGTTTTTGGCAATAGATTCATACATATTATGAGGTCCCTGAATCAGAATATAAACTTTTTGATTGTGAAAATCTGCGCGGAAAAGCGTGATTCCGACTTATTCTAAAGTTTGTGAAACTGCAAATAGCACTCTAAAAACAGAAATATGATGTATTTGGTGCTAGATTCTGCCATATAACGAACTTTTGAAGCAAAATCTTACTTCTGAGCAGATTTACAGAGTCAAATATTTCTCAACGAGACTTAGAAAAAACGCTGATAACTTGCTGGAAACGCAAAATCTTGTGCATTTGAGGACAAATTCATGTGTTATTATGTTGTATTGGATAGATTTATGTGATTTGCGATACTTTGTAACTGCTCAGAATGTGGTAATTTTGACTTATTTCAAACTCTATAGTACTGCAGATCGCGCTCTGAAAACACGGCATATGATGTTTTTTGTCAATAGATTCATACATATTATGAGGTCCTGAATAGGAATATGTACTTTTTGATTTGTGAAAATCCGTGCGAAAAAGCGTGATTCGACTTATTCCAAAGTTTGTAAAAATGCAAATAGCACTCTAAAAACACGAAATATGATGTATTTGGTGCTAGATGCTGCCATATAACGCACTTTTGAAGCAAAATCTTGCTTCTGAGCAGATTTACAGAGTCAAAAATTTCTCAACGAGACTCAGAAAGAACGCCGATAACTTGCTGGAAACGCAAAATTTTGTGCATTTTGGGACGGATTCATGACTATTATGTTGTATTGGATAGACTTATGTGATTTGCGATACTTTGAAACTGCTCAGAATGTGGTAATTTTGACTCATTTAATACTTCATATAACTGCAGATAGCGCTCTAAAAACACAAAATATGCATGTTTTTGTCAATAGATTCATACATATTATGAGGTCCTGAATAGGAATATAGACTATTTGATTGTGAAAATAAGCGCGGAAAAGCGTGATTTCGACTTATTCCAAAGTTTGTGAAACTGCAAATAGCACTCTAGAAACAAGAAGATATGATGTATTTGATGCTTGATTCTGCCATATGACGCACTTTTGATGCAAAATCTTGCTTCTGAGCAGATTTACAGAGTCAAAGATTTCTCAACGAGACTCGGAAAAGAACGCCGATAACTTGCTGGAAACGCAAAATTTTGTGCATTTGAGGACGGATTTATGCGTATTATGTTGTATTCGATAGATTTATGTGATTTGCGATACTTTAAAACTGCTCAGAATGTGGTAATTTTTGACTTATTTTCAAACTTCATATAACTGCGGATAGCGCTCTGGAAACACGGAATATGATGTTTTTGTCAATAGATTCATACATATTTTGAGGTTTCGAATAGGAATATGAACTTTTTGATTGTGAAAATCTGCGCGAAAAGCGTGATTTCGACTTATTCCAAAGTTTGTAAAACTGCGAATAGCTCTCTAAAAACACAAAATATGATTGTATTTGAAGCTAGATTCTGCCATATAGCGCACTTTTAAAGCTTAATCTTGCTTCTGAGCAGATTCACAGAGTCAAAAATTTCTCAACGAGACTCAGAAAAACGCCGATAACTTGCTGGAACGCAAAATTTTGTGCATTTGAGGACGGATTCATGCGTATTATGTTGTATTGAATAGATTTATGTGATTTGCGATTCTTTAATACTGCTCAGAATGTGGTAATTTTGACTTATTTAATACTTCATATAACTGCAGATAGCGCTCGGAAAACACAAAATATGATGTTTTTGTCAATAGATTCATACATATTATGAGTCCTGAATAGGAATATGAACTTTAGATTGTAAAAATCTGCGTGGGAAAAGCGTGATTTCGACTTATCCCAAAGTTTGTAAAACTGCGAATAGCACTCTAAAAACACGAAATATGATGTATTGGTGCTAGATTCTGCCATATAACGCACTTTTGAAGCAAAATCTTGCTTCTGAGCAGATTTACAGAGTCAGAAATTTCTCAACGAGGACTCAGAAAAAACGCTGATAACTTGCTGGAAACGCAAAATTTTGTGCATTTGAGGACGGATTCATGACTATTATGTTGTATTGGATAGATTTATGTGATTTGCGATACTTAGAAACTGCTCAGGATGTGATAATTTTGACTTATTTCATACTTTATATAACTGCAGATAGCGCTCTAAGAACACGAAATATGATGTTTTTGTCAATAGATTCATACATATTATGAGGTCCCTGAATAGAAATATGAACTTTTTGATTGTATAAAATAAGCGCGAAAAAGCGTGATTTTCGACATATTCCAAAGTTTGTAAAACTGCAAATAGCACTCTAAAAAACACGAAATATGACGTATTTGGTGCTTGATTCTGCCATATGACGCACTTTTGAAGCAAAATCTTGCTTCCGAGCAGATTTACAGAGTCAAAAAATTTCTCAACGAGACTCAGAAAAAAACGTGGATAACTTGCTGGAAACGCAAAATTTTGTGCATTTGAGGACGGATCCATGCGTATTATGTTATATTGGATAGATTTATGTCATTTGCGATACTTTGAAACTGCTCAGATGTGGTAATTTTGACTTATTTCTAACTTCTTATAACTGCAGATAGCGCTCTGAAAACACGAAATATGATGTTTTTGTCATAGATTCATACCTATTATGAGGTCCTGAATAGGAATATGAACTTTTTGATTGTGAGAATCCGCGCGGAAAAGCGTGATTTCGACTTATTCCAAAGTTTGTAAAACAGCGAATAGCACTCTGAAAACACGAAATATGATGTATTTGGTGCTAGATTCTGCCATATAACGAACTTTTGAAGCAAAATCTTGCTTCTGAGCAGATTTACAGAGTCAAAAATGTATCAACGAGACTCAGAAAAAACGCCAATAAACTTGCTGGAAACGCTAAATTTTGTGCATTTGAGGACGGATTCATGCGTATTATGTTGTATTGGATAGATTTATGTTATTTGCGATACTTTGAAACTGCTCAGAATGTGGTAATTTTGACTTATTTCAAAACTTCATATAATTGCAGATAAGCGCTCTGAAAACACAAAATATGAAGTCTTTGTCAATAGATTCATACATAATATGAGGTCCTGAATAGGAATATGAACTTTCTGATTGTGAAAATCTGCGCGGAAAAGCGTGATTTCGACTTATTCCAAAGTTTGTGAAACTGCAAATAGCACTCTAAAAACAAGGAATATGATGTATTTGGTGCTAGATTCTGCCATAGAACGCACTTTTGAAGCAAAATCTTACTTCTGAGCAGATTTACAGAGTCAAAAATTTCTCAACGAGACTCAGGAAAAACGGCGATAACTTGCTGGTAACGCAAAATTTTGTGCATTTAAGGACGGATTTATGCGTATTATGTTGTATTGGAAAGACTCATGTGATTTGCGATACTTTGAAAACTGCTCAGAATGTGGTAATTTTGACTTATTTCAAACTTCATATAACTGCAGATAGCGCTCCGAAAACACGGAATATGATGTTCTCATCAATAGATTCATACATATCATGAGGTCCTGAATAGGAATATGAACTTTTTGATTGTGAAAATCCGCGCGGAGAAGCATGATTTCGACTCATTCTCAAAGTCTGTAAAACTGCGAATAGCACTCTAAAAACACAAAATATGAGGTATTTGGTGCTAGATTCTGCCATATAACGCACATTTGAAGCAAAATCTTGCTTCTGAGCAGATTTACAGAGTCAAAAATTTCTCAACGAGACTCAGGAAAAACGGGCGATAACTTGCTTGAAACGCAAAATTTTGTGCATTTGAGGACGGATTCATGCGTATTATGTTGTATTGGATAGATTTATATGATTTGCGATACTTTGAATCTGCTCAGAATGTGGTAATTTTGACTTATTTCAAACCTAATATAACTGCAGATAGCGCTCTGAAATCACGGAATATGATGTTTTTGTCAATAGATTTATACATATTATAAGGTCCTGAATAGGAATATGAACTTTTTGATTGTGAAACTCCGCGCGAAAAAGCATTATTTCGACTTATCCCAAAGTCTGTAAAACTGCAAATAGCACTCTAAAAACACAAAATATAATGTATTTGGAGCTGGATTCTGCCATATAACGCACTTTTGGAGCAAAATCTTGCTTCTAAGCAGATTGACAGAGTCCAAACTTCCTCAACGAGACTCAGAAAAAACGCCGATAACTTGCTGGAATCGCAAAATTTTGTGCATTTGAGGACGGATTCATGCGTATTATGTTGTAATAAATAGATTTATATGATTTGCGATACTTTAAAACTGCTCAGAATGTGATAATTTTGACTTATTTCAAACTTCATATAATTGCAGATAAGCGCTCTGAGAACACGAAATATGATATCTTCGTCAATAGATTCATACATATTATGAAGTCCTGAATCAGAATATAAACTTTTTGATTGTGAAAATCTGCGCGGAAAAGCGTGTTTCGACTTATTCCAAAGTTTGTAAAACTGCAAATAGCACTCTAAAAACAAGGAATATGATGTATTTAGGCTAGATTCTGCCATAGAACGCACTTTTGAAGCAAAATCTTACTTCTGAGCAGATTTACAGAGTCAAAAATTTCTCAACGAGACTTAGAAGAAACGCCGATAACTTGCTGGTAACGCAAAATTTTTGTGCATTTAAGGACGGATTTATGCGTATTATGTTGTATTGGATAGATTTATGTGATTTGCGATACTTTGAAACTGCTCAGAATGTGGTAATTTTGACTTATTTCAAACTTAATATAACTGCAGATAGCGCTCTGGGAAACACGGAATATGATGTTTTTGTCAATAGATTAATACATATTATGAGGTCCTGAATAGGAATATGAACTTTATGATTGTGAAAATCCGCGCGGTAAAGCATGATTTCGACTTATTCCAAAGTCTGTAAAACTGCGAATAGCTCTCTAAAAACACAAAATATGATGTATTTGGAGCTAGATTCTGCCATATAACGCACTTTTGAAGCGAAATCTCGCTTCTTAGCAGATTTATAGAGTCAAAAATTTCTCAACGAGGCTCAGAAAAAACGCCGATAACTTGCTGGAAACGCAAAATTTTGTGCATTTGAGACGGATTTATGCGTATTATGTTGTATTGGATAGATTTATGTGATTTGCGGTACTTAGAAACTGCTCAGAATGTGGGTTTTTGACTTATTTCAAACTTCATATAACTGCAGATAGCGCTCTGAAAAACACGAAATATGATGTTTTCGTCAATAGATTCATACATATTATGAGGTCCTGAATAGGAATATGAACTTTTTGATTGTGAAAATCCGCGCGGAAGAGCGTGATTTCGACTCATTCCCAAGTTTGTAAAAACTGCGAATAGCACTCTAAAAACACGAAATATGATGTATTTGGTGCTAGATTCTGCCATATAACGCACTTTTGAAGCAGAATCTTGCTCCTAAGCAGTTTTACAGAGTCAAAAATTTCTCAACGAGACTCAGAAGAAAAGCCGATAACTTGCTGGAAACGCAAAATTCTGTGCATTTGTGGACGGATTCATGCGTATTACGTTGTATTGGATAGATTTATGTGATTTGCGATTCTTCATAACTGCTCAGAATGTGGTAATTTTGACTTATTTCAAACTTCATATAACTGCAGAAAGCGCTCAGAAAACACGGAATATGATGTTTTTGTTAATAGATCCATACATATTATGAGGTCCTGAACAGGAATATGGACTTTTTGATTGTGAAAATCCGCGCGGAAAAGCATGATTTCGACTTATTCCAAAGTCTGTAAAACTGCGAATAGCACTCTAAAAACACAAAATATGATGAATTTGGAGCTGGATTCTGCCATATAACGCACTTTTGAAGCAAAATCTCGCCTCTAAGCAGATTTACAGATTCAAAAATTTCTCAACGAGACAGAAAAAACGCCGATAACTTGCTGGAATCGCAAAATTTTGTGCATTTGGGGACGGATCCATGCGTATTATGTTGTATTAAAATAGATTTATATGATTTGCGATACTTTAAAACTGCTCAGAATGTGGTAATTTTGACTTATTTCAAACTTCATATAATTGCAGATAAGCGCTCTGAAAACACAAAATTTGATGTCTTTGTCGATAGATTCATACATATTATGAGGTCCTGAATAGGAATATGAACTTTTTGATTGTGAAAGTCTGCGCGAAAAAGTGTGATTCCGACTTATTTCAAAGTTTGTGAAACTGCAAATAGCACCCCAAAAACAAGAAATATGATGTATTTGGTGCTGGATTCTCCCATATAACGCACTTTTGAAGCAGAATCTTGCTTCTGAGCAGATTTTACAGAGTCAAAAATTTCTCAACGAGACCCAGTAAAAACGCCGATAACTTGCTGGGAACGCAAAATTTAATGCATTTGAGGACGGATTCATGCGTATTATGTTGTATTGGATAGATTTAAATGATTTGCGATACTTTGAAACTGCTCAGAATGTGGTAATTCTGACTTATTTCAAACTTCATTTAACTGCAGATAGCGCTCTGAAAACACGAAATATGATGTTTTTGTTATTAGATTCATACATATTATGAGGTCTTGAATGGGAATATGAACTTCTTGATTGTGAAAATCTGCGCGGAAAAGCGTGATTTCGACTTATTCCAAAGTTTGTAAAACTGCAAATAGCACTCTAAAAACACGGAATATGATGTATTTGGTGCTAGATTCTGCCATATAACGCACTTTTGAAGCAAAATCTTGCTTCTAAGCAGATTTACAGAGTCAAAAATTTCTCAACGAGACTCAGAAAAAACGCCGATAACTTGCTGGACACGCAAAATTTTGTGCATTTGAGGACGGATTTATGCGTATTTCGTTGTATTGTATAGATTTTATGTGATTTGCGATACTTTAAAACTGCTCAGAATGTGGTGATTTTGACTTATTTAAAACTTTATATGACTGCAGATAGCGCTCTGAAAACACGAAATATGTTGTTTTTGTTATTAGATTCATACATATTATGAGGGTCCTAAATAGGAATATGAACTTTTTGATTGTGAAAATCTGCGCGGAAAAGCGTGATTTCGACTTATTCCAAAGTTTGTAAAACTGCAAAAAGCACTCTAAAAACACGAAATATGATGTATTTGGTGCTAGATTCTGCCATATAACGCACTTTTGAAGCAAATCTTGCTTGTGAGCAGATTTACAGAGTCAAAAATTTCTCAACGAGACTCAGGAAAAACGCCGATAACTTGCTGGAAACGCAAAATTTTGTGCATTTGAGGACGGATTTATGCGTATTATGTTGTATTGGATAGATTTATGTGATTTGCGATACTTTGAAACTGCTCAGAATGTGGTAATTTTGACTTATTTCAAACTTCATATAACTGCAGATAGCGCTCTGAAACACGGAATATGATGTTTTTGTCAATAGATTCATACATATTATGAGGTCCTGAATAGGAATATGAACTTTTTGATCGTGAGAATCCGCGCGGAAAAGCGTGATTTTGACTTATTCCAAAGTATGTAAAACTGCGAATAGCACTCTAAAAACACGAAATATGATGTATTTGGTGCTTGATTCTGCCATATGACGCACTTTTGAAGCAAAATCTTGCTTCTGAGCAGATTTACAGAGTCAAAAATTTCTCAACGAGACTCAGAAAGAACGCCGATAACTTGCTGGGAACGCAAAATTTTGTGCGTTTGAGGACGGATTCATGCGTATTATGTTGTATTGGATAGATTTGAATGATTTGCGATACTTTGAAACTGCTCAGAATCTGGTAATTCTGACTTATTTCAAACTTCATATTACTGCAGATAGCGCTCTGAAAACACGAAATATGATGTTTTTGTCAATAAATTCATACATATTATGAGGTCCTGAATAGGAATATGAACTCTTCCGATTGAAAAATCTGCGCGGAAAAGCGTGATTTCGTTTATTCCAAAGTTTGTAAAACTGCAAATAGCACTCTAAAAACACGAAATATGATGTATTTGGTGCTAGATTCTGCCATATAACGCACTTTTGAAGCAAAATCTTGCTTCTGAGCAGATTTACAGAGTCAGAAATTTCTCAACAAGACTCAGAAAAAACGCCAATAACTCGCTGGAAACGCAAAATTTTGTGCATTTGAGGACGGATTCATGCGTATTATGTTGTATTGGATAGATTAATGTGATTTGCGATACTTTGAAAACTGCTCAGAATGTGGTAATTTTGACTTATTTTCAGACTTCAGATAACTGCAGATAGCGCTCTGAAAACACGGAATATGATGTTTTTGTCAATAGATTCATACATATCATGAGGTCCCGAATAGGAATATGAACTTTTTGATTGTGAAAGTCCGCGCGGAAATGCGTGATTTCAACTCGTTCCAAAGATTGTAAAACTGCGAATAGCACTCTAAAAACACGAAATATAATGTATTTGGTGCTTGATTCTGCCATATAACGCACTTTTGGAGCAAAATCTTGCTTCTGAGCAGATTTACAGAGTCAAAAATTTCTCAACGAGACTCAGAAAAAACGCCGATAACTTGCTGGAAACGCAAAATTTTGTGCATTTGAGGACGGATTCATGACTATTATGTTGTATTGGATAGACTTATGTGATTTGCGATACTTTGAAAACTGCTCAGAATGTGGTAATTTTGACTTAATTCATACTTCATATAACTGCAGATAGCGCTCTAAAAACACGAAATATGATGTTTTTGTCAATAGATTCATACTTATTATGAGGTCCTGAGTAGGAATATGAACTTTTTGATAGTGAAAATCTGCGCGAAAAAAGCGTGATTCTGACTTATTCCAAAGTTTGTAAAACTGCGCATAGCACTCTAAAAACACGAGATATGATGTATTTGGTGCTAGATTCTGCCATATAACGCACTTTTGAAGCTTATTCTTCCTTCTGAGCAGATTTACAGAGTCAAAAATTCCTCAACGAGACCCAGAAGAAACGCCAAAAACTTGCTGGAAATGCAAAATTTTGTGCATTTGAGGACGGATCCATGCGTATTATATTGTATTGGATAGATTGATGTGATTTGCGATACTCTGAAACTGCTCAGAATGTGGTAATTTTGGCTTATTTCAAACTTCATACAACTGCAGATAGCGCTCTGAAAACACGGAATATGATGTTTTTGTCAATAGATTCATACATATTAAGAGGTCCTGAAGAAGAATATGAACTTTTTGATTGTGAAAATTCGCGCGGAAAAGCGTGATTTCGACTTATTCCAAAGTTTGTAAGACTGCAAATAGCACTCTAAAAACACGGAATATGTTGTATTTGGTGCTAGATTTTGCCATATAACGCACTTTTAAAGCAAAATCTTGCTTCTGAGCAGATTTACAGAGTCAAAAATTTCTCAAACGAGACTCAGAAAAACGCCGATAACTTGCTGGACACGGAAAATTTAGTGCATTTGAGGTTGGATTCATGCGTATTATGTTGTATTGGATAGATTTATGTGATTTGCAATACTTTAAAACTGCTCAGAATGTGGTAATTTTGACTTATTTAAAACTCTATATAACTGCAGATAGTGCTCTGAAAAGACGAAATATGATGTTCTTGCTATTAGATTCATACATATTATGAGGTCCCTGAATAGAATATGAACTTTTTGATTGTAAAAATTTGCGCGGGAAAGCGTGATTTCGACTTATTCCAAAGTTTGTAAAACTGCAAATAGCACTTCAAAAACACGAAATATGATGTATTTGGTGCTAGATTCTGCCATATAACGCTTTTTTGAAGCAATATCTCACTTCTAAGCAGATTTACAGAGTCAAAAATTTCTCAACGAGACTCAGAAAATACGCCGATAACTTGCTGGAAACGCAAAATGTTGTGCATTTGAGGACGGATTCATGACTATTATGATGTATTGGATAGATTTATGTGATTTGCGATACTTTAGAACCAATCAGAATGTGGTAGTTTTGACTTATTTCAAACTTTATATAACTGCAGATAGCGCTCTGAAAACACGAAATATGATGTTCTTGTTATTAGATTCATACATATTATGAGGTCTTGAATAGGAATATGAACTTTTTGATTGTAAAAATTTGCGCGAAAAAGCGTGATTTCGACTTATTCAAAAGTTTGTAAAACTGCAAATAGCACTCTAAAAACACAAAATATAATGTATTTGGTGCTAGATTCTGCCATATAACGCACTTTTGAAGCAAAATCTTGCTTCTGAGCAGATTTACAGAGTCGAAAATTTCTCAACGAGACCCAGGTAAAACGCCGATGACTTGCTGGAAACGCAAAATTTTATGCATTTGAGGACGGATTAATGCGTATTATGTTGTATTTGATAGATTTAAATGATTTGCGATACTTTGAAACTGCTCAGAATGTGGTAATTCTGACTTATTTCAAACTTCATTTAACTGCAGATAGCGCTCTGAAAACACGAAATATGATGTTTTTGTCAATAGATTCATACATATTATAAGGTCCTGAATAGGAATATGGACTTTTTTAATGTAAAAATCTGCGCAGAAAAGCGTGATTTCGACTTATTCCAATGTTTGTAAAACTGCAAATAGCACTCTAAAAACACGAAATATGATGTATTTGGTTGTAGATTCTGCCATATAACGCACTTTTGAAGCAAAATCTTGCTTCTAAGCAGATTTACAGAGTCAAAAATTTCTCATCGAGACTCAGGAAAAACGCCAATAACTCGCTGGAAACGCAAAATTTTGTGCATTTGAGGACGATTCATGCGTATTATGTTGTATTGGATAGATTTATGTGATTTGCGATACTCTGAAACTGCTCAGAATGTGGTAATTCTGACTTATTTCAAACTTCATTTAACTGCAGATAGCGCTCTGAAAACACGAAATATGATGTTTTTGTCAATAGATTCATACATATTATAAGGTCCTGAATAGGAATATGGACTTTTTGATTGTAAAAATCTGCGCAGGAAAGCGTGATTTCGACTTATTCCAATGTTTGTAAAACTGCAAATAGCACTCTAAAAACACGAAATATGATGTATTTGGTGCTAGATTCTGCCATATAACGCACTTTTGAAGCAAAATCTTGCTTCTAAGCAGATTTACAAAGTCAAAAATTTCTCATCGAGACTCAGAAAAAAACGCCAATAACTCGCTGGAAACGCAAAATTTTGTGCATTTGAGGACGATTCATGCGTATTATGTTGTATTGGATAGATTTATGTGATTTGCGATACTTTGAAACCGCTCAGAATGTGGTAATTTTGACTTATTTCAAACTTTATATAACTGCAGATAGCGCTCTGAAAACACGGAATATGATGATTTTGTCAGTAGATTCATACATATTATGAGGTCTTGAATAGGAATATGAACTTCTTGATTGTGAAAAACTGCGCGGGAAAGCGTGATTTCGACTTATTCCAAAGTTTGTTAAACTGCAAATAGCACTCTAAAAACACGGAATATGAAGTATTTGGTGCTAGATTCTGCCATATAACGCACGTTTGAAGCAAAATCTTGCTTCTAAACAGATTTACATAGTCAAAAATTTCTCAACGAGACTCAGAAATAACGCCGATAACTTGCTGGAAACGCAAAATTGTGTGCATTCGAGGACGGATTCATGCGTATCATGTTGTATTGGATAGATTTATGTGATTTGCGATACTTTGAAACTGCTCAGAATGTGGTAATTTTGACTTATTTCAAACTTCATATAACTGCAGATGGCGCTCTGAAAACACGGAATATGATGTTTTTGTCAATAGATTCATACATATTATGGGGTCCTGGATAGGAATATGAACTTTCTGATTGTGAAAATGCGCGCGGAAAAGCGTGATCACGACTTATTCCAAAGTTTGTTAAACTGCGAATAGCACTCTAAAAACACAATATATGATGTATTTGGTGCTAGATTCTGCCATATAACGCACTTTTGAAGCAAAATCTTGCTTCTGAGCAGATTTACAGAGTCAAAAATTCCTCAACGAGACTCAAAAAAAAAAGCCGATAACTTGCTGGAAACGCAAAATTGTGTGCATTTGAGGACGGATTCATGCGTATTATGTTGTATTAGATAGATTTATGTGATTTGCGATACTTTGAAAATGCTCAGAATGTGGAAATTTTGACTTATTTCAAACTTCATATAACTGCAGATAGTGCTCTGAAAACACGAAATATGATGTTTTTGTTAATAGATTCATACATATTATGAGGTCCTGAATAGAAATAGGAACTTTTTGATTGTGAAAATCCGCGCGGAAAAGCGTGATTTCGACTTATTCCAAAGTTTGTGAAACTGCAAATAGCACCCTAAAAACACGAAATATGATGTATTTGGTGCTTGATTCTGCCATATAACACACTTTTGAAGCAAAATCTTGCTTCTGAGCAGATTTACAGAGTCAAAAATTTCTCAACGAGACTCAGAAAAAACGCGGATAACTTGCTGGAAACGCAGAATGTTGTGCATTCAAGGACGGATTCATGCGTATCTTGTTGTATTGGATAGATTTATGTGATTTGCGATACTTTGAAACTGCTTTAGAATGTGGTAATTTTGACTTATTTCAAACTTCATATAACTGCAGATAGCGCTCTGAAAACACGAAATATGATGTTCTTGTCAATAGATTCATACATATTATTAGGTCCTGAATAGGAATATTAACTTTTTGATTGTAAAAATCTGCGCGGAGAAGCGTGATTTCGACTTATTCCAAAGTTTGTAAAACTGCAAATAGCACTCTAAAAACACGGAATATGAAGTATTTGGTGCTAGATTCTGCCATATAACGCACGTTTGAAGCAAAATCTTGCTTCTGAGCAGATTTACATAGTCAAAAATTTCTCAACGAGACTCAGAAATAACGCCGATAACTTGCTGGAAACGCAAAATTGTGTGCATTCGAGGACGGATTCATGCGTATTATGTTGTATTGGATAGATTTATGTGATTTGCGATACTTTGAAACTGCTCAGAATGTGGTAATTTTGACTTATTTCAAACTTCATATAACTGCATATAGCGCTCTGAAAACACGAAATATGATGTTTTTGTCAATAGATTCATACATATTATAAGGTCCTGAATAGGAATATGAACTTTTTGATTGTAAAAATCCGCGCGGAAAAGCGTGATTTCGACTTATTCCAAAGTTTGTGAAACTGCAAATAGCACTCTAAAAACACTAAATATGATGTATTAGGTGCTAGATTCTACCATATAACGGACTTTTGAAGCAAAATCTTGCTTCTGAGCAGATTTACAGTCAAAAATTTCTCAACAAGACTTAGAAAGACGCCGATAACTTGCTGGAAACGCAATATTTTGTGCATTTGAGGACGGATTCGTGCGTATTATGTTGTATTGGATAGATTTATGTGATTTGCGATACTTTGAAACTGCTCAGAATGTGGTAATTTTGACTTATTTCAAACTTCATATAACTGCTGTTAGGGCTCTCAAAACACAAAATATGATGTTTTCGTCAATAGATTCTCACATATTATGAGGTCCTGAATAGGAATATGAACTTTTTGAGTGTGAAAATCTGCGCGGAAAAGCGTAATTTCGACTTATTCCAGAGTTTTTAAAACTGCAAATAGCACTCTAAAAACACGAAATATGATGTATATGGTGCTAGATTCTGCCATATAACGCACTTTTGAAGCAAAATCTTGCTTCTGAGCAGATTTACAGAGTACAAAATTTCCCAACGAGACTCAGAAAGAACGCTGATAACTTGCTGGTAGCGCTAAATTTTGTGCATTTGAGGGAGGATTCATGCGTATTATGTTGTATCGAATAGATTCATGTGATTTGCGATACTTTGAATCTGCTCAGAATGTGGTAATTTTGACTTATTTCAAACTTCATATAACTACAGATAGCGCTCCGAAAACATGAAATATGATGTTTTTGTCAATAGATTCATACATATTATGAGGTCCTGAATGAAAATATGAACTTTTTGATTGTGAAAATCCGCGCGGAAAAGCGTGATTTCGATTTATTCCAAAGTTTGTAAAACTGCAAATAGCACTCTAAAAACACGAAATATATTGTATTTGGTGCTAGATTCTGCCATATAACGCACTTTTGAAGCAAAATCTTACTTTTGAGCAGATTTACAGGGTCAAAAATTTCTCAACGAGACTCAGAAAAAACGCCGATAACTTGCTGGAAACGCAAAATTCTGTGCATTTAAGGACGGATTCATGCGAATTATGTTGTATTTGATAGATTTATATGATTTGCGATACTTCGAAACTGCTCAGAATGTGGTAATTTTGACTTATTTCAAACTTCGTATAACTTCAGATAGCGCTCTGAAAACACAAAATATGATGTTTTTGTCAATAGATTCATACATATTATGAGGTCCTGAATAGGAATATGAACTTTTTGATCGTGAAAATCCGCGCGGAAAATCGTGATTTTGTCTTATCCCAAAGTTTGCAGAACTGCAAATAGTACTCTAAAAACACGAAATATGATGTATTTGGTGCTAGATTCTGCCATATAACGCACTTTTAAAGCGAAATCTGGCTTCTGAGCAGATTTACAGAGTCAAAAATTTCTCAACGAGACTCAGAAAAAGCGCCGATAACTTACTGGGAACGCGACATTTTGTGCATTTGAGAACGGATTCATGCGTATTATGTTGTATTTGATAGATTTATGTAACTTGCGATATTTTGAAACTGCTCAGAATGTGGTTATTTTGACTCATTTCAAACTTCATATAACTGCAGATAGCGCTCTGAAAACACGAAATATGATGTTTTTGTCGATAGATTCATACATATTATGAAGTCCTGAATGGGAATATGAACTTTTTGATTGTAAAAATCCGCGCGGAAAAGCGTGATTTCGACTCATTCCAAAGTTCGTAAAACTGCAAATAGCACTCTAAAAACACGAAATATGATGTATTTGGTGCTAGATTCTGCCATATAACGCACTTTTGAAGCAAAATCTTGCTTCTGAGCAGATTTACAGAGTCGAAAATTTTTGAACGAGACTCAGAAAAAACGCCGATAACTTGCTGGAAACGCAAAATTTTGTTCATTCAAGGACGGATTCATGCGTATTATGTTGTATTGGATAGATTTATATGATTTGCGATACTACGAAACTGCTCAGAATGTGGTAATTTTGACTTATTTCAAACTTCATATAACTTCAGATAGCGCTCTGAAAACACTAAATATGATGTTTTTGTCAATAGATTCATACATATTATGAGGTCTTGAATAGGAATATGAACTTTTTAATTGTGAAAATCTGCGCGGAAAATCGTGATTTTGACATCCCAAAGTTTGTAAAACTGCAAATAGTGCTCTAAAAACACGAAATATGATGTATTTGGTGCTAGATTCTGCCATATAACGCACTTTTGAAGCAAAATCTTTCTTCTTAGCAGATTAACAGAGTCAGAAATTTCTCAACGAGACTCAGAAAAAACGCCGATAACTTGCTGGAAACGAAAAATTTTGTGCATTTGAGTACGGATTCATGCGTATTATGTTGTATTGGATAGATTTATGTGATTTGCGATACTTTGAAACTGCTCAGAATGTGGTAATTTTGACTTATTTCAAACTTCATTTAACTGAAGATAGCGCTCTGAAAACATGGAATATGATGTTTTTGTCAATAGATTTATACATATTATGAGGTCCTGAATAGAAATATGAACTTTTTGATTGTGAAAGTCCGCGCGGAAAAGCGTGATTTTGAGTTATTTTAAAGATTGTAAAACTGCGAGTAGCACTCTAAAAACACGAAGTATGATGTATACGGTGCTAGATTCTGTCATATAACGCACTTTTGAAGCAAAATCTTGCTTCTGAGCAGATTTACAGAGTCAAAAATTTCTCAACGAGACTCAGAAAATACGCCGACAACTTACTGGAAACGCAAAATTTTGTGCAATTGAGGACGGATTCATGCGTATTATGTTGTATTGGATAGATTTATGTGATACGCGAAACTTTGAAACTGCTCAGAATGTGGTAATTTTGACTTATTTCAAACTTCATATAACTGCAGATAGCGCTCTGAAAACACGAAATATGATGTTCTTGTCAATAGATTCATACATATATTGAGGTCTTGAATAGGAATATGAACTTTTTGATTGTGAAAATCCGCGCGGAAAAGCGTGATTTTGATTTATCCCAAAGTTAGTAAAACTGCAAATAGCACTCTGAAACCACGAAATATGATGTATTTGGTGCTAGATTCCGCCATATAATGCACTTTTGAAGCAAAATCTTGCTTCTGAGCAGATTTACAGATTCAAAAACTTCTCAACGAGACTCGGAAAAAACGCCGATAACTTGCTGGAAACGCAGAATCTTGTGCATTTTAGGACGGATTCATGCGTATTATGTTGTATTGGATAGATTTATGTGATATGCGATACCTTGAAACTGCTCAGAATGTGGTAATTTTGACTTATTTCAAACTTCATATAACTGCAGATAGCGCTCTGAAAACACTAAATATGATGTTTTTGTCAATAGATTCATACATATTATGAGGTCCAGAATAGGAATATGAACTTTTTGATTGGGGGAATCTGCGCGGAAAAGCGTGATTTAGACTTATTCCAAAGTTTGTAAAACTGCAAATAGCACTCCAAAAACACGGAATATGATGTATTTGGTGCTAGATTCTGCCATATAACGCACTTTTGAAGCAAAATCTGGCTTCTGAGCAGATTTACGGAGTCAAAAATTTCTCAACGAGACTCACAAAAAACGCGGATAACTTGCTGGAAACGCAAAATTTTGTACATTTGAGGGAGGATTAATGCGTATTATGTTGTATTGGATAGATTTATGTGATTTGCGATACTTTGAAACTGCTTAAAATGTGGTAATTTTGACTTATTTCAAACTTCATTTTACTGCAGATAGCGCTCTGAAAACACGAAATATGATGTTTTCGTCAATAGATTCATACCTATTATGAGGTCCTGAATAGGAATATGATCTTTTTGATTGTGAAAATCGGCGCGGAATAGCGTGATTTCGACTTATCTCAAAGTTTGTAAAACTGCAAATAGCACTCTAAAAACACGAAATATGATGTATTTGGTGCTAGATTCTGCCATATAACGCACATCTGAAGGAAAATCTTGCTTCTGAGCAGATTTACAGGGTCAAAAATCTCTCAACGAGACTCGGAAAAAACGGCGATAACTTGCTGGAAACGCAGAATTTGGTGCATTTAAAGACGGATTCATGCGTATTATGTTGTATAGGATAGATTTATGTGATTTGCGATACTTTGAAACTGCTCAGAATGTGGTAATTTTGAATTATTTCAAACTCCATATAACTGCAGATAGCGCTCTAAAAACACGAAATATGATGTTTTTTGTCAATAGATTCATACATATTATTAGGTCCAGAATAGGAATATGAACTTTTTGATTGTGAAAATCTGCGCGGAAAAGCGTGATTTCGACTTATTCCAAAGTTTGTAAAACTGCAAATAGCACTCTAAAAACACGAAATATGATGTATTTGGTGCTAGATTCTGCCATATAATGCACTTTTGAAGCAAAATCTTGCTTCTGAGCAGATTTACAGAGTCAAAAATTTCTCAACAAGACTCAGAAAAAACGCCGATAACTTGCTGGAAACGCAAAATTATGTGCATTTGAGGACATATTGATGCGTATTATGTTGTATTGGATAGATATATGTGATTTGCGATACTTTGAAACTGCTCAGAATGTGGTAATTTTGACTTATTTCAAACTTCATATAACTACAGATAGCGCTCTGAAAACACGGAATATGATGTTTTTCTTAATGGATTCATACATATTATGAGGTCCTGAATAGGAATATTACCTTTTGAATGTGAAAAGTCGCGCGGAAAAGCGTGATTTCGACTCATTTCAAAGTTTGTAAAACTGCAAATAGCACTCTAAAAACACGAAATATGATGTATTTGGTGCTAGATTCTGCCATATAACGCACTTTTGAAGCAAAATCTTGCTTCTGAGCAGATTCACAGAATCAAAAACTTCTCAACGAGACAGAAAAAACGCCGATAACTTACTGGAAACGCAAAATTTTGTGCAATTGAGGACGGATTCATGCGTATTATGTTGTATTGGATAGATTAATGTGATTTGCGATACTTTGAAACTGCTCAGAATGTGGTAATTTTGACTTATTTCAAACTTCATATAACTGCAGATAGCGCTCTGAAAACACAAAATATGATGTTTTTGTTGATAGATTCATACATATTATGAGGTCCTGAAAAGGAATATGAACTTTCTGATTTTGAAAATCTGCGCGGAAAAGCGTGAATTCGACTTATTCCAAAGTTTGTAAATCTTCAAATAGCACTCTAAAAACACGAAATATGATATATTTGGTGGTAGATTCTGCCATATAACGCACTTTTGCAGCAAAAACTTGCTTCTGAGCAGATTTACAGAGTCAAAAATTTCTTAACGAGACTCATAAAGAACGTCGATAACTTGCTGGAAACGCAAAATTTTGTGCATTTGAGGACGAATTCATGCGTATTATGTTGTATTGGATAGATTTATGTGATTTGCGATACTTTGAAACTGTTCAGAATGTGGTAATTTTGTCTTATTCCAAACTTCATATAACTGCAGATAGCGCTCTGAAAGCACGAGATATGATGTTTTTGTTAATAGATTCATACATATTATGAGGTCCAGAATAGGAATATAAACTTTTCGATTGCGAGATTCTGCGCGGAAAAGCGTGATTTCGACTTATTCCAAAGTTTGTAAAACTGCAAATAGCACTTTAAAAACACGAAATATGATGTATTTGGTGCTGGATTCTGCCATATAACGCACTTTTGAAGCAAAATCTTGCTTCTGAGCAGATTAACAGAGTCAAAAATTTCTCAAAGAGACTCGGAAAAAACGCCGATTACTTGCTGGAAACGCAAAATTTTGTGCATTTGAGTACAGATTCATGCGTATTATGTAGTATTGGATAGATTTATGTGATTTGCGATACTTTGAAACTGCTCAGAATATGGTAGTTTTGACCTATTTCAAACTTCATATAACTGCAGATAAAGCTCTGAAAACAAGGAATATGATGGTTTTGTCAATAGATTCATACATATTATGAGGTCCTGAATAGAAATATGAACTTTTTGATTGTGAAAATTTGCGCGGAAAAGCGTGATTTTGAGTTATCCCAAAGATTGTAAAACTGCGAATAGCACTCTAAAAACACGAAATATGATGTATTTGGTGCTTGGTTCTGCAATATAACGCACTTTTGAAGCAAAATCTTGCTTCTGAGCAGATTAACAGAGTCAAAAATTTCTCAACGAGACTCAGAAAAAACGCCGATAACTTGCTGGAAACGCAAAATTTTGTGCATTTGAGGACGGATTCATGCGTAAAATGTTGTATTGGATAGATTTATGTGACTTGCGATACTTTGAAACTGCTCAGAGTGTGGTAATTTTGACTTATTTCAAACTTCATATAACTGCAGATAGCGCTCTGAAAACACGAAATATGATGTTTTTGTTGATAGATTCATACATATTATGGGGTCCTGAAAAGGAATATGAACTTTTTGATTTTGAAAATTTGCGCAGAGAAGCGTGATTTTGACTTATTTCAAAGTTTGTGAAACAGCGAATAGCACTCTGAAAACACGAAATATGATGTATTTGGTGCTAGATTCTGCCATATAACGCACTTTTGAAGCAAAATCTTGCTTCTGAGCAGATTTACAGAGTCAAAAATTTCTCAACGAGACTCAGAAAAAACACCGATAACTTACTGGAAACGCAAAATTTTGTGCATTTGAGGACGGATTCATGCGTATTATGTTGTATTGGATAGATTTATGTGATTTGCGATACTTTGCAACTGCTCAGGATGTGGTAATTTTGACTTATTTCAAACTTCATATAACTGCAGACAGCGCTCTGAAAACACGGAATATGATGTTTTTGTCAATAGATTTATACATATTATGAAGTCCTGAATAGGAATATGAACTTTTTGATTGTGAAAATCTGCGCGGAGAAGCGTGATTTCGGCTTATTCCAAAGTTTGTTAAACTGCAAATAGCACTATAAAAACACGAGATATGATGTATTTGGTGCTAGATTCTGCCATGTAACGCACTTTTGAAGCAAAATCTTGCTTCTGAGCAGATTTACAGAGTCAAAAATTTCTCAACGAGACTCAGAAAAGACGCCGATAACTTGCTGGAAACGCAGTATTCTGTGCATCTGAGGACGGATTCATGCGTATTATGTTGTATTGGATAGATTTATGTGATTTGCGATACTTTGAAACTGCTCAGAATGTTGTAATTTTGACTTATTTCAAACTTCATATAACTGCAGATAGCGCTCTAAAAACACGGAATATGATGTTTTTGTCAATAGATTCATACATATTATAAGGTCCTGGATGGGAATATGAGCTTTTTGATTGTGAAAATCCGCGCGGAAAAGCGTTATTTTGACTTATTTCAGAGTTTGTAAAACTAGAAATAGCACTCTGAAAACACGAAATATGATGTATTTGGTGCTGGATTCTGCCATATAACGCTGTTTTGAAGACAAATCTTGCTTCTGAGCAGATTTACAGAGTCGAAAATTTCTCAACGAGACTCAGAAAAAACGCCGATAACTTGCTGGAAACGCAAAATTCTGAGCACTTGAGGACGGATTCATGCGTGTTATGTTGTATTGGATAGATTTATGTGATTTGCGATACTTTCAAACTGCTCAGAATGTGGTAATTTTGACCTATATCAAACTTCATATTACTGCAGATAGCGCTCTGAAAACACGGAATATGATGTTTTTGTCAGTAGATTCATACATATCATAAGGTCCTAAATAGGAATATGAACTTTTTGATTGTGAAAATATGCGCGGACAAGCGTAATTTAGACTTATTTCAAAGTTTGTAAAACTGCAAATAGCACTCTAAGAACACGAAAAATGATGTATTTGGTGCTAGATTCTGCAATCTAACGCACTTTTGGAGCAGAATCTTGCTTCTGAGCAGATTTACAGAGTCAAAAATTTTTCAACGAGGCTCAGAAAAAACGCCGATAACTTGCTGGAAACGCAAAATTCTGTGCATTTGATGACGGATTCATGCGTATTATGTTGTATTGGATAGATCTATGAGTAGGTAAGCAAGGCAGGTTCTGGGACAAAGATAAATCTGTAGCATCCTCAGCATCTCAATTGACGTCACGCCCTGGACCAATTTAGAAGAAAATTATTTTTTTGGATCATAGGTGTCGTTGGAGAGGTGGCTTGCGAAGTGGATGAGTTAACTCTTGTTCATTCTATTTCCAATAGATGACGCTGTTTTTGAATTGTAGATGTCGTTGAAGATGTGGTTTGCGGAGTAGATGTGTTGAATTTTGATCATTTAAATTTTGATAAATTGCGCTACGTGCAGTATTTTATTCACAAGTTTTTGTTTCACCGCATGGAAATTCTCGTTCCATTGCAGTCAACACAATTTCCGCTATAAATGCGTTTATAATTTTATTTATATTATTATGAGCTCATCTCATTGAAAAAAAGATCCGTTATTGTGGTTTCTCGCGGAAAATCCGTTATAAAAAATCACCTTATTTTTCAATTATTATAGCCTAATAATCAGTTTTTTGTTTAAATTTGTTCAGGTCAGTTCTTCAAGAATTTGTCATTGATCGAAATGTAATGTTGTTCAATACCGAATATGGTTAGTTATAAAATTTATATGTAGTGTTGAATACTTTATTTTTTCATAATCACTTTCGAAGATAGATAAAACTGTGGAAGAATTCTGTTGTGCGAGTTCATGAGATTTGTTGGCGAAAAGAATAATTGAAGAATAAGGCTGCTGACAATTTGAATTTATTATTATCACAGCCCTATTCTCATACTTTTTTTCCTAGTTCAATTTTTGGAAGCAGTTAAATAAAATATAAAGATTTTGTTGAGCATTTATGTTTGATACAAAATTTATTGCTCATTATAATTGCTACTTTATTTGAGTTTGTGAGTCGCTCGTGAATACTGTCAACGAAAAAGCGTCCATTGTGTGAAGAATATTTTGATAAAATAATTGTGACAAAGTTTCTCTATAGATTCATTTGGATATTGTTTCGAGGATGAAATGTGAGTGTATATTTTTTATTTTATTCTATTTGTACTACTATAATTTCAACATTTTTAACGACATTACGCAGTGAAAAAACTCTTCTGAATCATGTCACTATAGTAATGAGAGGAGGGTGGAGGAGATATGGGGGTGAAGGTTTGGAGAAATTATCCTCACATACGTCGTTAACAGATATATGTTTATAATTCTGTAGTAAATTATTCACCAATTCATATTTAAGCTTTTCAGCTACATATACTCTTTTTGCTAATTTTAGCATGTCGAGCATAATTTCTTCTCTAAATTTGAAAGAAATGAATCCATCATTCCAGTTCAACATATGATGGTTATGGCTCAACCATGTAGCCTGTTTTTGATATTTTTTTTCCAATTTACACCAGGAGAACGGTGCCTCAAATATATAGTGTTTGAATTCCTTACCGTCGGTTGATATGATTGCAACTTCTTTTTCTACAAATTTTTGTTCGGAAATATTGAAACGTTGAATATCAATAATTGAATCCATCTTATAATAAATTTATTCTGCTACTATTAGAGACACACTAGTCATTTTCTCCATATTTTTTTGTTTTCATATATTTTTAGTCCTATATTACATCTTGCTTGCTTATCCATGAGTTTTGGGTTGAGTCAAAGCCAACCCATTTCACAAATACTTCCATACCTTTGGTTTTGATCATTTTTTCAACCAACTAAACATGAGGAAAGGGAGTTTCTTGTAACTCTTGTTCATAAAATCCACCTTCAATAGTTTGCCCATGAATATCTTCCAGTTTGTATGTAATTGGATTGGTTATTTGTTTTTTCACTATTTTGAAAATTTCTGTTGACCGGTTTGGAGTATAACCTTTCTCGAATAGTTCTTTATGTTTCGAAACTCTTACGTAACCACCAACATCTAATTTACCTTCTCCAGCAATTTTTAAATTGTTAAACTTTGTTCGAAGTGAACGTTTTTTATCAAGTTTATTAACATCTTAAGGGCACATACCCATCGTTCTATGCTTAGAATTATTATACTGTGTCACTAATTTCTGCAATATGTCAATCCAATTATATGAACCTTGAATTCCAAATTGATACCACATTAAATTCTTTAAAGCTCTGTTGAAACGTTCTACTACACTAGCTTTCAAGTTTGAGTATGTAGAATGATGATTAATTTTATATTTTTTGAATAAAGTTTGGAAATTACTGTTAAAAAATTCACGCCCCTCATCAGAATGTAAATTTTTTGGCGAGCGACCTTGCTTAAATATCTTATTGAATGCGTCTGTAACATCAATTCCAGTTTTAGATTTTAAAGGCTGTGCCCAAGCAAATTTGGAAAATACATCTATAACAGTTGATAAATATTTATTACCCTTATTTTCACAAGAATGTTGAAGCATAACAACTAAATCACATTGACATAAATCATCGATTCCTTTAGTTATCACTTTTCTCCTCTGATAATTTCGTCTTGCTTGTTTATGTAACTCTTTAACTATTTTTTCTTCACTCATATTTCGATCATCAATTCCTTTGATTGGAACTTTCTTTCTTTGATAATTTCGTCCTGCTTGTTTATGTAATTTCTTATCCATTTTTTTACTTATACGTCTTTTGGAATATATGAAGTTCTATCTTTATTTTCATCAACTGTAAATGTAGAGAGCAGTTTGTCAAAATGCTCCTTCGCGTATGACTCGATAACCTTCTTTATTTGTGACTGCAATTTTCCCCCTAAGTCGATATTGTAATTCATTTTATTTCGTATTTCATCTTGCACAGTCTCAGAACACTCTTCCACAATAGTATTAGTTTGTTTACTAGACTATTTTTTCATGGTTTGAAGCTCATTATTTAAAGCACTCATAGAAATTGTAGTAGTATCAATTCTTGATTCCAAAATGTTTATTTGAACTATTTTTTTTATCAATCCTATCAGTTATTTCCCTTGAAGAATTTATTTTAGAATTGATTGAGTTTATTACTTGATTCATCTGGGCATTCATATTTGTGTTTATTGTACTCAATAAACTTTCAACATATTTTTTATTCGATACACCACTTTCATGAATAGGAACACCAACTTGAATAATTCTTTTTGTTCGAGCATCATAAACCTCTTCATCATTCACTTGGATTGACTGTATCAAATTGGAACGTACATATTCTTCAGTTTTATTGATCAAATTATCAACATACTTTTTTGTAGTAACATCATTTAATTGTAACGGATCTGCAGCATTTATTATTCTCAATTTATTTACATCATATTCATTATTATAATTCAATTTTAATAATAATTTGTCAAACTTATGTCTGTTCCTTAAATGTCTTCCGAATTTGTCAAGCACCATTTTCAGACTAATATTTTTTTTTTCAGTTTACTTAATTATATTTGCTTCCCTTAACTCTTCCAAAATTGATAGAATTTCATTATCATGATTATTATTACCTGCTTCTTCAGATGCTGTTATCAAATGTAACCTTCTAACTAGTGCATTTGAATCATTCCAATAATTATAATCTCTTTCAAAATCAGTGTATTCTTTTGTGTTAGGAATTAAACCAAATCCAGTTTTTTTCTTTGGTGTATAAACAAATGGATGTCTCTGTTTTATTGTTGTTATGCGTGGTTGAAAAATATTCACATACTTCCAGTTACTTGATCCTTTGATTCTACCTGAAGATTCATGACCAACACGATGACTATTTGTTTGTAATAAAATATTCATATAAGTATTTTTATCATTTACTGTAACTGAAGTTTGCTCTGGACGATTTTTGAATAACAATTCATAAAGACCTCTTGTACCTTCATATGGCTCTCCGTCAATGTAGAGTGTATCATGTTCAACTATAATATCAGCATTTCCAATTTTGAATGCAACATTTTCTTTTCTTATTCCATGAATCGCGTCTTTCTCACTATCACTAGCTGTTGCAAAATATTTTAAGTAATCTGCTATCATGTCTCCATGTTGATCTTGTAAAAATTTGTACTCTTCAGTACCCTCCGGAGTCTTTAAAAAATCTTTTATTGATGACTTAGGTGATATTTCCTCACTTTTTTCAATAACTGTTTCTAATTTTGAGAAAGGTGGATGTTGTATGCTTTTTTCTTTACTGTGAACATTTTTGTAGTCGCTAATTCCATCTTCCTCACCGTCACTTGACGATTTATCACTTAATGATAACTTTCTCATCTTTAATGGTTTCTCAAATTTGGAATTGCTTTTTTAAAATTTTTTCTCGTCAATTTCAATTGATTGTTCTCAACAACACTTTCATTGGACGTTTCTTTCGTGTTTTCAGACGTTTCTCTCGTGTTTCTAACAATTTCTTGAAGTGGTTCAGTAATAGGTTTATGAGTTTCATTTAAAAAAGAATTCATCTCCGATTTTGTATTTTTCAAATTTCTATATTTCTTTCTGATCACATTACTAGCGTCAATAGTTTCTTTTAATTTTTTTTTATCAATTTTTTTAACATAATCTTCCATCATCATGTTGTAATGACTATTGTAACACTGACAACAAACTTATAGCGAGTATTATTATAAAGTTTCCTCCATATAAAAAATAACTTTATTATTTTGTGGAGAATTCATTACGTTGAACATTTCAAAAATTTACTGAACCCATTTCGATAACGCCCAGTTCCACATTCTTTATCTATAACTACAAATCCATTATTTTTCCTCAGACATTCTTCACAGAATTTAAAAAAAAATTCATATGTCATATCATTTCCATATGATCATTAAAAATATGTCTTAAATTTAAATCATCTTGTTTAAAAAGTATTAGAAAATTTGTATTATCTCTTAATAAATATTTTGGTATGTGAGCGTATGATTGACATAAATAAAATGAATCTACATTGTTATGCCGTCCACGACAAAAATAATTGCGCATACAGTCCTGACGGTCGGTGATTACATCATCGAAAATAAATATAGAATTTGATTTTGCTTTTTCTGGTACAACAATATTTCCACTTGTGCTATAAGAATAATATCCCATACCTTTTATACGTTTTAAACAATTTTTTAAAAATTCCAACTTTGGCTGATTCAAAGTTTTCGAAAATATGTAGACATTCTCATATTTTAATCCATTAGGATGAGTCAATATACTCAACATTACATTTGTTTTACCGCAATTTGAAGGTTCGCTTATTATTCCTCGTATATTTGAAGGAAGTAAATTGCTATGTTTTTTTTTACACTTATTTTATAGTTCATGTAAAAAATTTTCACTTTTATACCTTGTTTTTGTTTTATAAACTTAATTTTTTTCATTTTTTTTCTTGTTGAGAACTATAAAAACAGTGTAATAGTAATATAACTTTCAGTCTTATTCATACTTTCTTAATGATTATATATGGTGAAGGCTTTGTTAATAACACTATTGATAATTCACCTTTTGAAATCCACTTACCAGGGTATAATTTTTGTGGTCCGGGTACAAGGTTAAAAGAACGATTAGATCGTTACGATTCCGGAATTAATTCATTGGATAATGCATGTAAAGAACATGATATTGCGTATTCAAAAAGTAAAGAATTGAGTAGTAGACATAAAGCAGATAAAGTATTGCAAGAAAAGGCGTGGCAACCAGTAAAATCTAAGAACTCATCTTTTAAGGAAAGAGCAGCAGCTTGGACGATCACGAATGCTATGAAAGTAAAGAGAAAACTTGGCATGGCTTATAGAAGAAGGAAACAGAAGAGACGTGTTATTAAAACACCGAGAAAAATTGGAGGTATTCTTCCAGCTTTGATACCTTTACTACCATTAATTGGTAAAGCAATATTAACAGGTGCTATAAGTGGTGCTACTGCATATGGTACTCAGAAAGCGTTAGGGAAGGGTTTATATCTAAAACCCTATAAAAGAGATTCGGGCATGCGAAAAAAAAAACATCGAAAATATTTTTTCTGAATAATTTACCAAGGCGAGCACTGAAAAATTTTGATTTATCAAAATATTGTAAAAATATTCCATATTTTCGTGGAATATTTATGAGGAATTCATTACCAAAAAAGCCATATGCAAATGAATGTGCAATTTCAAATTTAGATGATGAGAATAACTCTGGATCGCACTGGGGGGCTTATAGAAAAAAAAAATATATAGTTCAATACTATGATAGTTTTGGTAATTTGCAGCCACCAAAAGAATTAGTAAACTATTTGGGAAAAAATGTGACGATTAGATATAATCATGAAGCTTATCAAAATTTTGATACATATAATTGTGGACATTTATGTTTAAATTTTTTAATAAATATTATATAATTTTCATTTTCCATCATTTCAGTTTGAAATGTCCGGTGATAAGTTTCCTCAAATTATTGCGATAGATGGTAATACCTCAGAAATAAGTGTAGATTTTTCCCCCCCATAAAAGGAAAATATTATATAAGATTTGATTGTCTAGATACGTATAATACAATACCAAATATAGATAAAACAAATAATCAATTCTATTTTGACAATAAAATAGTTGAGATTCCAGAAGGTTCTTATGAAATTGAAGACATTGAAAGTTATTCACAGAATCAAATAAATAATTCAAATTTAATTAACTTGAATCATAACAATGGAATAATTAGGGAGAGAAAAATAAATTATCTTAAACTAGAGGCTAATAATAATACTTTAAAATGTGAAATATTCTCATCGTGTAAAATAGATTTCACTCAAAATAATTGTATAGGAACATTGATAGGATTTGATAAACGTATACTTGGACCAAACATCGAGCACGAGTCTGATAAACAATTTGAAATATTCAAAGTAAATGTGATACGCATAGAGTGTAATATGGCAATTGGTTCATATATAAGCGATAAACCATCTCACATAATCCATCAGTTTTATCCTGACGTCCCACCTGGATACAAAATTATAGAATCAATGAAAAAAGAAACATATTTACCAATCAACACAGAAGAAATAAACAACATAATAGTCAAAATTACTGACCAAGCAGGAAGACTTATAAATTTTAGAAACGAGAAAATTAACATTCTAATATATTTACAAACTATTTCATGAAAATGGGAATAGACTATAAAAGAACGCAATTATTGTCGAAAACGGTTATTCATTCTCAAACTGAAAACAAGTTAACACCCAAAAATATTGCATTCCTGGAATCTTTGGGATTAAAAATGAAAAAATAAATAATGATTGATATTTTGAATATTCGATCCGACATTATATTTGATAGTGCAATAGCACGAGTAGAGATTCATCCACATTTACCGTACGTTTCTTCAACTTTTGATAGAAGTGATCAAATTGTTATACCAATTCAGCAACAAGATATTTACACGTTACCTAGTGAGAGTTACATTTATATTGAAGGTGAAATGACAAAATTAAATGATGAAAAGCCGCCAATAGAAGTAACCTCTATATCCAATAATGGAATTGCGTTCTCATTTGATGAAATTCGATACTCATAAATGGTGTTGTTATCGATAAAAATAAATTCGTTGGTATTAGTAGTACAATGAAAGCATTACATCTTTATCTCCCCCAAAAGCTGCTAGTTATGAAAATGCTGGTTGGGGTTCACATAGGATTTTCAACAGTAATGGCGACTTCAATATTTGTATTCCGTTAAAGTTACTCTTGGGATTTTGTGAAGATTATAAAAAAATTCTTATAAATATTAAACAAGAATTAATCTTGATACGAGCAAGGAATGATGAAAACTGTTATTCTAACACCGAGAATTTGAGAATAACCATTTCTAAACCACAGTGGCATGTACCGCATCTTTACTTAAATGATGAAGAATGACTACAATTGTTGAAAATAGTCGATTCCAATAAAATAATACAAATACCATATCGTGGTTGGGATTTTCACGAATATCCTACATTACCGACAACAAATGAAGTAACGTGGATTAAAAAAACATCCACTCAGCTTGAAAAGCCACAAGCTGTCATTATTGGTTTTCAAACAAACAGGAAGAATATAATAAGTAAAAGTGCTAGTGAATTTGATTACTGTAATCTAACTAATATTAAGTTATATTTGAATTCTGTTTGTTACCCATACAATAATCTGGATTTACATTTTGGAAATAATCGTTCCACATTACTATACGAAATGTATATCAATTTTCAGGAGTTCTATTATAAGCAAGAAAGTGAACCTTTATTGACCAAAAATTAATTTAAGCAAAAAGCTCCATTAGTTAATCTAGATTGTACGAATCAAAATGAAACAATAAAATCTTCTTCTGTTGATATAAGGCTTGAGATAGAAGCGAATGAAAATTTTCTGGATAATACATCAGCGTATTGTTTAATATTGCATGACCGAATTACTGGATATAATCCGTTATCAGGAAATGTAAAAGTAGTATCATGAAGGATAAAAGCAATAGAAATTTGAAAACACTTTATAATTATTTATTTACAATAGATTCAATTACATTATACAATAAATTGAGACTAGAAGATTCAGTTGAAATGGTTGTACTTGCTATGAGATGAACGTGTTGTATTTTGTTTTCCAAGATTTTAATTTCATACATATTTTATATATATATATATATATATATATATATATATATATATATATATATATATATATATATATATATATATATATGAAGAAATAAATTTTTTGTATTGTGTATGCTGTATTAATTTTCTTAACTCAGCTAGCGCTCATTATTCTTTTTGAGCGTTGTGTTTCATTCAAACAAATTTTATCACCAATTTAGCATTCAAGGATTGCAAAGAAGATGTTACTTCAAAACGTTTGAGGTTTGATTAATTTTGTTCAAACGTGCCAATTTTATAATGACCCCATGGCAGCGTGTCAGTTGTGTTTTCTCGAATATACCGTTTATCATCATTTGAACTCAAAGTAAGTTTGTTTTGTTCGATGGAAAAAATATTATGTGCTCTGGAAATTATATTTCGTTGTGTTTTGTAAAGTTCTGATTTATTGAACAGAGTATTTTTATAGTCGTCAATCGTTAAAGTTCCTGTTATATTGGTTGGAATTCCTCTTGCTCTTGAATGTGCTATTTCTTCATTTTCTAGAGTGAAACTATACATTTTTGAACGTAATCCAACAAATTCCGTCATTATTTGTCCTCCGTTCTCATCTTTAAATAATCCAACAACCTTCTTATTCATCAATGGAATATTATATCTATTACCCAATTCATAATTTGAAGTGTCAAATCTATGTATATCTTGTTTTATTTTTACATATGGATCCTCATTGGTGAATTCGTACAAGTAACTGTCAGTATCCATATAAAGAAGCTTAGGACTTTTATATATTTTCAGTATATAATTATAATCAAACTCATACATCAAATGTTTCGATAATTCAAGAATGACCATTCCAATATACACTGGCTTATTAAAAACAATTCTAGTTTTTGACAATTCTATTGAAACTAAATTTTCATCAAATAATATAACTTTTTTACAATTTGGTTTAGCAAGTAATTTACGAGTACCATAACGATCATTCCAAGATGAAACTAATTTAATATCACGTCTGTTCCAAATATTTTCTATTGATTTACCAAATATTGCATTATTTCTCAGTTTATAGTAGTTTTTTGCGAATTCGCTGACAGCATTTTTTCGAAAATTTGTATTGATATCAATATACTCCTTCAACCAAGGTGATTGATTGAACTTGATAACGCGATGTATTTTTTCTAATTTAACTCCTAAATTCAACGCTTGTTCTGAATTTGTATAGTAAATTACATATTTTTCTTTATTATATAATGTGGTCATAAGTTTTTTGTGTTTTGAGTTTGGAGGCGTACGGTGTTCAGAGCACAAACAAAAATCTCTAAATTCATCATGCAGCTCTTCTGGAATATTTAAATCAACCTCTAGTATATACCCTTCAGAGTTTTGATTGGATATTAACATGATGTTCAGTTCTTTTATTTCACAATCAGTTAACCATGAAAATCCTCCATATGGCAGATTTTGCGTCATTGCATAATCATACAAGTTGCAAGCGTCAAAATACATCAAAAACTTCTCATCTTCTTCTTTATTATAACTATTCATGTATCGATTATTAGCACGAGCATACCGATTGCAACATTGGCTTATACCACCTGAAAAAATATAATTTTCCAATCCTTTGTTAAATCATTCACTAATAAACTAGTTATACCACGAATGACACGTTCAAAAAAAAGTAACATATCTATATCTGTCAAAAGTTCCAATCGTATTTTAGTAATCTTCAACATAGAATCCCAAGCTATGCCTAAAATAAAACAATAATATTGAACAACTTTTAACGTTGAATATAATTCTTGATTTTCAATATAACATACCAGGTGTTGTATAATAGAATGCTGGATCCAAGCCATGAGATTTTAGACATAAATTTCTGAAGTTTTCGAAAACATCTGTCAAGAGAAGTACATCTGTCTGTAGATAAAGTTCCAAATAATCATCCAGCGTTTCACAATCAAATGTATACTAATTGCGCGTGATCATAGTTTCCATCGCTAATATGTACATTATTCAGTTTAGAGTAAAACTCAGACTTTGATGGTAAATGTTTCATTTCTAAACATTCCCAATTATTGACATAATCATACGGTAAAATCCCTTTTCTAGTAAGTAAATCTCTTTTCATTTCATTTGTATAATGTTCAATGATGAAAACTAAGTCTGAAGGATCTAAATTGTCGGGAAGTTTTTCAAATGCACTTTGCAGAAATCTGTAGAATTGAAATTTTTTAAAATAATACTACTATACCATACTATTTAAATTATTTAATTGAATACCTATATGAATCAAGAGATCTAAACGTCATTCCATTAACTTTTTTTGAGCAGGATATATATTTTTCTTCTGTTGATGGAATAAGTCTTATTGCTTCCTTTGTTGCTCCAAGCTCTCTTACAATCAGATGGCTATCGTAACCACTAAAATTATGGAAATTGTTGAATAATTGATTTGCAAATATGTATCAGCACTGCTATGTATGAAAAAATGATATAGAAACATATTTTGTATTTTTGTTTACTGAGTTACTGACAATAAAATTATTGAAACTGTCAAATATCTTTTATATTACAAAGAATTATTTATTGCAGCCCAAAGTGGAATGAATGCTTGAATACATGATCATTTTCAATAGGTTATGAGGCCCAGAAGCATTGTGCAATAAGATTTTTCAATAGTTTAGCAGCAAAGTAAATGTTGGTACATCAGTTTTTCCTTGGTTATCCTATGTGAAAAAAATATAAAACGATGGACAACGACGCTGCGAGAATAAGTAAGCTGAAAGGTAATGAAAATTGGGCGACTTGGAAATTTCAAGTTCGTGTCACGCTACAAGCAATTGGTGCATGGGACGTTGTAAATGGTGATTCGGTCAAGCCGGTGTTAGCGGAAAATGTAGATGCAGCAGAAATACAAGCGCAAACAAAGGCGCTCGTACATTGGAAGAAGGCTGACAGTGTAGCACAGAAAATAATCGGTCCATCAGTTGAGGAACAACCATTAATGCACATTATCAATTGCGATTCTTCCAAAACTATGTGGGATAAACTGTTGTCAGTGTATGAACAACAATCTGAAGCTAGTATTTACATGTTGCAACAAGAATGGTATAATTTGAAAAAGAATGACAGCGACAAGATGGCGATTCATATTTCAAAAATTCAAGATCTTGCTTATCGTTTGAAAACTTTTGGAGAAAATTTATCAGATTCAATGATAATGACCAAAATATTGATGACGTTGCCAAATTATTATAATCATTTTGTTTGCGCATGGGATTCAACACATCATGATGATCGCACCATTTCCAATCTTATTTCTAGATTAACAATAGAAGAGAAAAGAATGCAATATCAAGAAGACTCTCAAAGTGATGCTTTGGCGGTAAGAAAGCAAAGAAGAAATTACAATAAAGAAAACTCAAATTTCGGTAACAAGAATTCGCGAAGATTGGGTAAATGTTTCAAATGTAATAAAGAAGGCCATTGGGCTAGAGAATGCGAAAGTCAAAACGGTAATCAAAACAAATTTAATTCATATTACTCGAAAAACAAGTCACAAGGCGATGCTCTTGTGGGAGAAACATCAACCCTAATCACAGGCACAAAAACAGAATCATGGTTTCTTGATTCAGGTGCCACAGATCATATTTCTAATCAACGCAATTGGTTTATAAATTACAAAGAATTTCAGAATCAAATTCCCGTACGTATAGGTGACGGCAAAACCATATTAGGATATGGAAAGGGAGATATTAATATTCTAGCATTTGATGGAAATAAATGGAACGAAAAATACTTATCAGATGTCCTGTATGTACCTGATATTAAATATAATTTGTTCTCATTAGGTGCCACATTAGACAAAGGAATGACACTGCAGTCAAATAAGACATTATGTCAGTTAATACAAGGAGAGCGTATTATTGCAGTGGGAGAGCGAAGTAATAGATTATATGGAATGAAATTTGAGGTCGTGACAGAAAGAAACGGAGTTCAAGCAAATATTGTAACAAAAGACAGAATCTCAATATGGCACAAGAAAATGGCGCACCAAAACTTTTCGCATGTGAAGAAAGTTTTGATGAAGAAGGAAGTCAATTTTATAGATGATAGTGATGACATATGCGAAAATTGTATTATTGGAAAACAACATCGTTTACCATTTTACTCAAGCAAGACGAATTCATCTAAAATTGGCGATGTTATGCATGCCGATATCTGTGGGCCAATGCAAGAAATTTCGGTCGGAGGATCAAGATACTTTCTTCTATTTAAAGATGATTTTTCCCATTGGAAAACAGTATATTTTCTGAAACATAAATCAGAAACAGCAGCATGTATAGAAAATTTTCTGATAAAATGTCAGAAACACATTGAACATGGAATTAAAGTCTTAAGGACTGATGATGGACTGGAATTCATCAACCAAGAAGTACAACGAATAACTTTCAAACATGGTATCATACATAAGCGATCAGTAGCTTATTGTCCAGAGCAAAACGGATCAGCTGAACGTGAGAACCGTACTGTAGTTGAAGCTGCAAGAACAATAATACATGCAAGCGGTCTGCCAATCAAACTATGGACAGAAGCTGTTAATACAGCAGTAACTGTTTTAAATCAGACAGGTACAAGCAGCATTAAAGATAAATCTCCTCAATCACTCTGGTTGCATAAAGAGGTAGATATCAAGAATATGAAGATTTTCGGAGAAGAAGTATATACACATATAACGAAAGAGAAAAGGAGAAAATGGGATTCTAAAACAGAAAAAGGTTTCTTTGTTGGCTACGATAATGAAGTAAAAGGATTTCGTATTTGGTTTTCGAGCAGAAATCAAGTAAAAATTCATAGAAATGTTATATTCACTGGAAAAATATATAAAGATACACTTCAAGAGGGAGAACAAGGTGAAAAGAACACGTATTGTAATTTTGATCAGCAAGAAGAAATTGATTTGGAGCAGTCAGATTCTGCAGAGAATAATGAAGCAGAAAAAGTCCAAAATAATAAAGTAAATGTCACACAAAATGACGCAGCAAATATGACACAAAATACTGAAGTTATCGTTGAGAATGAACAAAATGAAGTAGCACCTGCACAAAAATTCAACTTGAGAGAAAGATCAAAATTAAAACGACCAGAACGTTTTACAGAAACCAATGCAAATACTACCATAATATCAGATTATTATGAACCAACATCCTATGAAGACGCAATCTCATGTGAATATCATGAAAAGTGGATAGAAGCCATGAAAGAAGAAATTGATTCTTTACAAATTAACAAGACATGGATTTTAACCACTGAAATTCCCGAATGTCAAGAGATAGTTGATTGTAAGTGGATTTTCAAGATTAAAAAGAATGCAGATGGAAGCATTTGTCGATATAAAGCAAGATTAGTTGCGAGAGGATTCAAGCAAAAAAGTGGAATAGATTACAACGAAACATTCAGCCCCGTTGTAAGATTTGATTCGTTAAGAATAATTTTGTCTTTGGTAGCCTCAAAATGCATGAAAACACAACAATTTGATGTGAAAAAGGCCGTTTTTACATGGTAATATTGAAAAACGAATTTTGATGAAACAACCACCAGGTTTTGATGACGGCAGTGGACGAGTATGCTTATTAAAGAAAAGTATTTATGGACTCAAGCAAGCTGCTAGATGCTGGAACCAACGATTTACTGATGTTCTTGCCAAGTTTTCAATACAAGCTTCTGAAGCAGATCCTTGTGTTTTCGTCAACAACAGTAAGAGTGAACAAATTATTTTAGCCATTCACGTAGATGATGGGTTGGTGGCTTCAACCAATCAGGAAGCTATCAATAAATTGATTTGTAATTTAAAAAACGAATTTGAAATTACAACAAGCGAATTAAATCACTATCTTGGTTTACAAATAGAGAAATTATCTGATGGATCAATATTTTTGCATCAAGAATGTTATACCAGAACAATTATAAAAAGATTCAATATGGATAATGCTGATAAAGTTGCTGTACCAGCAGACAAACATCATCAAATGTGTGCTATGATGCATACAGGAGAAATAGAAGATACAAAAGCACCATACAGAGAAGCAGTAGGCAGTTTGCAGTATTTATCAATAGCTACGAGACCAGATATAACCTACGCCGTAAACGCTGCAAGCCAATACTTGGAGAATCCTAAGAAAATTCATTGGAATGCAGTTAAAAGGATCTTAAAATATCTCAAAGGAACACTACGTTACGGTCTTCATTTTGTAAGTGAACAAAATTATTTATTATCTGTATTTAGCGATGCAGACTACGCTGGTGACGTGGAGACTAGAAAATCTACCAGTGGTTTCGTGGTAAAACTTGGAAAGTCAACAATAGCCTGGGCATCTACCAAACAGAAGACAGTAGTACTGTCTACTACTGAGTCCGAATATGTTGCAGCGTGCCAAGCCGTTAGAGAACTGGTATGGTGTCAAAATCTATTGGAAAATATCACTGGAATCAAGAATATTCCTACAATACTCTACATAGATAATGAAAGTGCTATACGTCTCATCAAGAACCCTGAATTTCACAAGAGGACGAAGCATATTGATGTACAGTACCACTTCGTCAGAGAAAAGTTTGGTTTGAAGAAATTTGAGTTGCAGCACGTATCATCACGTGAACAACAAGCAGATTTGTTAACCAAGCCTCTACCAAAAGATGCTTTCCAACATCAACGTGATATGCCACAGATTCAAGAAATTTCACAAACAAAATTAGCAAATCAAAGTGGGAGTGTTGAATAATTGATTTGCAAATATGTATCAGCACTGCTATGTATGAAAAAATGATATAGAAACATATTTTGTATTTTTGTTTACTGAGTTACCGACAATAAAATTATTGAAACTGTCAAATATCTTTTATATTACAAAGAATTATTTATTGCAGCCCAAAGTGGAATGAATGCTTGAATACATGATCATTTTCAATAGAAATAAATAGGAATAAATGAGAGTTTTTTGTAATTTAAATTACAATTATTATGTGCAGGCCCCTGATAACGACCTAAAAATCATGTTATTTCAATAATGGTAATTAGTAGAGTGTAAATATGATAAATTACTATTATATGAGTGAATTTCTCTCATTAGATAAGTGACAGTGGTCTCTAACTTTTTTTTCTTTCTTATTTCCGTCATTGATGATTGCTCCATTACATATGTGACAAATATTAGTACTATTGAAATTATCCCAATTCTCAGAAGTCATTTTTAATGGTGCTATATTTTTATAAAAAGTTTGTACCATGTTTGCCAATTCTTCCAATTTATTCATAAACCATACAACCGCTTCAGGTCCACGGCATGAATCATGAAATGATAATGATTCATCGTATGAGCATACAACTTGATACCCTATAGCACATGGAATATGATGTTGATAAATATTTGTGAATGGTTGAGTTGAATTTGGTTGGCAAGAATGTACTGAAATAGTTAAACACTCTATATCGCTGTATATGACAAATGAATGTGCCTGTCTGTGCATAAAATTCTTGAACTTTATTCATTTGTCACCTTCGGAAGGCATTTCAATTTTTACAGCATCCATTAGACAACAGTCTTCAATATGACGTTGAAATGAAGCAAATGTTTCAAAATATTGTGAGCAACGATCACAAATGTATTTATGATTTTTTTTTTTAGATAACTGCACAGCCATTAAACGAGAAAGAGATTTAATCCATGCATAGTGGGATTTGAACTCATTTTTAAAATATAATAAATTAATATGAATATTTTTTTTACATTTTGTATAATGAAGAGGACCAACAATCATATACGTTTTCAATTTATGATCAAATTCTAAGCCATATACATTAATTGATATATCATTTTGATTTTCAAATTTTGAAATGATTGAAAGAGGTGTGGGAAACATTATTCCTGTCAAATTGAATATTTTACTTATTTCACTATGATTTATAGGATAATTAGAAACTCTCTCAGGGTGTGTGTCTATATTATATGAAGCAGCCGAAATAGCCCAAATAAAACATTTTTCGTCGTTCAGATTTTTAACATTGATAACAGCTTTTTTATCATTTATACATTCTGGTAGCTCAATATAAGAAGAGCCACCTGTATTCAATACGTCATATTTACAAATATTGACCTAAAAAAAATTAATTTAGTAAAAAAGTTCCTACTTGTAAATATAAGACTCGATTAAGAGCTTTACCACTCTCTCCTTCTTGAAACTCTGACATATGTACCAAAATTGGTGACTGTACATGATTGGTGAACCAATCAATAAAATCATTACTTATTGTTATTGGCATCATTCTAGATTGATGATATATATTAGTGAATATTTCACTATTCCCTTTTTTTATAACATATTCACATGCTAGTTCACAGTTTAGTTTAACAGGTGATTGAAAATTAAACATGAATTCTCCGATTTTTTGAACAAGTTCTAGAGAACATTGATTAAGAAATCTAATTGGATCTATTATGTTTTCATTATTTAATAAACGACCAGAAAATACTCTTTTAACAAACGAGGTCCTTATAGCTTCCCAAGTTAACATTTTATATTCACGGTTTATTATTATAACTCACTACTATCAAATTATAATCTGAGCAAGCAAAACACAACACCTTCACCTCATAGCAAGTACAACATTTTGAAACTAAATCTGCTTTTTGAAAAAACATATTTTGAAGTGAACAGAAATATGTAGAAAAATATTTTCTTTCTCTTTGCTATCAGCAAAATGCTGATTTTCCCATTTTGTAACCTAGATTATTTTTTCTAATCAAAAATTTTTGTGAAAAATATGTTTTTCGAAAAACAAAATACAAAATACAAAAACAGGATTTTGAGAAACCGTTTTTACTTAGGTATATAAGGTGATTCTCTAGAAATGTGCATTCATTCGTTCTGTAGAATAAAATAGTAATTAACTAATACTACATAAAAATCAATTCTAAAACGTGAACGCGAAATATAAAAATGTAAGTATACTTCTTATTTATAATATTGTTCTGAATATTCATTGCTTCATTGTATTATAGAATATAGACAAATTGAATAAAATTGGCCCAAGTCAATTCAAAACTAATGTAAGCATTGAAGATTTGGAAGATAACAAATTTTATAAAGTAAACGCGGGCCGTTATGTCAATACTCGATATGGGCCTTCAATATTATAAGAAATCGAGAATTTTATCACATTCTTACCGAAGCGGTTCAATGACCTGTCTAAAGAAGAAGTGGAGACTCTATTCAATAAAGAAAATTAGTACTTAAAAATAGATCGGAGTGACAACGCTCTGAACATAATTTTTGAAGTAAATCCTTGAAAAATTATTCTACAAAAATAATTACTCATATTTACGCAATTTAAAAAAATTATCATTCATATTTACTCATTAAAAAAAAAATATATATATATATATCATCAATATTTACTCATATTTATAACTATTTTATAAAATTGTAAAAATAAAAATCATTCCATCGAACTATTGAAAGAAAAAGTGTACATTCTCCTACATAATTCCAATTATATTTTCAAAATTTTCTTATTTGGTTTAACAGCGTCAACATTCAAATAGTTTTTGTTTTATTGTATCATTTAATATGGATAAAAAATAGAATAAAATTGTTCAAAGTAAATTTATAATCAACATTAACATTAAAAACTTGAAAGATAACCAACTATATAAAGAAATGTGCTGCTTTTCAATAAGCTGTCAGAAAAAGTGAAGAATCTATTTAATAAAGAAAATATTTATCTAAAACTAGATTGGAGTGATCACACTCTGGATGTTACTTTTTGGAAAAGTTTTGGGAGAATAATTATCCATATTTACTCATATTTATAACTATTTTATAACATTGTAAAAATTAAAAATGTCTCAACAGGCTATTAAAAGAAGAAAATATACATTCTTTAATTTAATTTCATACTATATTTTTTAAAAATTCTTATCTGTTTTAACAGCGTCAGCGTCCTTACTTCCTAATGATTCAATACATTTTCTTATTTCAATTTTTGTTCTTTATTTTTACACAATAACAAATTTCATTAGTTTTAGTGCTATTATTATGGACTCACAATGTTATGAAACTCTTGACAATAGTTCTTTCGATTTGTTAAATTTAATAGAAACATGGCCCAGCTGGAAAAACTATTATGATGAAGAAATGATTGATGAAGAATCATTCATATATCAATGCGTCCATAATTATCCAAATATAACATTTTTTCCTAACGAATTCAGAAAAATTATATCAAATTCAATTCTTAAATCAGAAATTTCATACTTTTGTGTGTCAGTTAAGGAATATTTAACCAATGGCTCATATAATTACTGCTATAATTGTACGCAAAATTTATATAGTTCAAATAATTTACAACAAACAATTGAAACCAATGAAACAAAAAAATTCAATTTAACAAGTAATAGATATATACATTTGCAAAGCTTAACAAATTTTTCCAGTGTAAAATGTAACGGCTGTAATAAATTTCAATTTCGTGTCAAAGAAATTCAAGAATGTGATTATTGTAAACCATTTGTTGCAAAAGAAGCATTAAAATACTGTCAAAAAGTTGTTGTAGAGTGTAATAGTTCATAAACAAGCAAAGTTAAAATCATCTTCATTTTTTTTTTTAGAAATATAAAAGTGGAATTAGAAAGTAACGAATCTTTCGATATGAGACATAATGAATTACGGAATATTCTCGAACAATGGGATAAATGGGATAATTTTTATTATGAACTAATAGACGCTGACGAAGAAAGATTGAATGAAATGATATCCTATTCTTCAAACACAACTTTTTTCTCAGAAGACCTCAAAACTCTAATATCAAATTCTATGGTAAACTCAAAATCTGTTTATTTTTGTATTAATATTTTCAAATATTTGACAAATGGATCATATAATATCTGTTTTGATTGTTCACAAGAATTGTATCATGAAAATTATTTACATGAATTGATTAACATGAATATTGTTAAGAATTTCCATTTAACTGATTATAAAATATTACACCTATAGAGCTTATTATATTTTGACATGAAAAAATGTTATTAATGTGAGGACAACTTTTTCGAAACAAAAGAATTATATGAATGTTCTTATTGTACTAAATTTTTTACAGGAGAGACGAATAGATATTTAACAAAATTTCGTTATAAGTACCCTTGTACAAATGCATTCTTTAGTTAAAATAAGCATAAATAATTTATTGTGATAATTGAATAACAATGAACATATTTTTACAATGATATAAATAACTTGTTTTCTGTTTTATAGTGTACCTACACCTTCATCCTTCATTTTTTCTTTTAAAAATTCATACCTCTCTCTATTATATCAGAATATATTGCAATTAATTCTTTTGCTGCAATAACATAAATATTATCATCTAAAGTTAACAGCGAGTTTATATTTGCAACCATATTATTACCTGATTAAGATCCTGTACAAATTAGATCTGTATAGTATTCATAGCAATTTAAACAGTTCAAAAAATTCGCAAACAGATATATAGATTCAATTAAATTGAACAATGTAGTCACGGATTCTAAATCAAAGCGTATATAATTATTACACCACTTTATAAATAAAATGTTTATATTGTCAATGTTATCAAAGATTAAATAGTAATTATTGAAACTATGATACTCTATATTATTTTTATAATTCAAATAATTCAAAATGATGAACTTGAGTTGTGTAAATTCATTCCAGTTATTCAAATTGAAACAAATAGTATTTGAATCATTTATGTTAAAGAGTCTTATCATAATTTCAAAATTATTCAATGGATTAAGTCCAATGCTCACCCAGTTACTCAAATTGTTATTTAGTACGTATCTATGTTCTAATATTAATCTTCTATTATTTTTAAATCTAACATCAACATTATTATATTGTAGAAAACATGGCACTAAATTATAATTTGTATCTACTTCCGAACTAGAAACACTATTAACACATTCTGACAAATTTTTTTCAGCACTTGTTTCTAAAACACATTGATAAACACCATCACTTATTTGTTGTTTTGGTTGATCTGATATATTTGACATGATATAATTTTCTTGTGATTGCAAGTTATTATTAGTTATGGCCGGTATTGGTGCTGTCATAATTGATGCCGGAATGTTCTCCTTTTTTTTTACACAATCTTTATTTATTTCATATACGCAAGAGAGAAACACATGTGTTCTATGTGCTCGTGAATTTTTGCTAAGTGAACTCAGTAATAATAATCAAATTTATATGAAGTTTATATAGTTCCGCACGAATTTTTCCAGTGATTCTATAATCGTGGAGTATCTCCAATCACACGAGGTGTAAGTGAACTATTTCTCTTAAATATAAATCTAAAACAAGGTGCAAAATTTACTTTTGGTTCATTTTTGCATACTTCGCAACATACAACAAGTTTCTGTTAATATTAATTCAATTAACCACTTCTTGTCAAATATAAGAAACGATTCTTTCGGCCATCACCGTACGTATTCGTCAGCAAAACTGCCTAACTTGTGCCCAAATTGCAATAAACATGCAAACAGCGATTCTAAAATCACTATAGCATGTCATGGATGCAAACTAAATACTCATTTGAGTTGCTTACAACTTACATTTGATGATGTGAGCCGATTGACTAGATCTGCTACTAAATCAGTGAAAATTCTATGCAATCGTTGTTTGAATGAGTCTGACTCAATCAATTCACTGAAAACACTAATTTTGTCTCTACAAACTGAACTTTCTGAAATCAAGCAAACATTGAATAACTTTCATCCGAATAATGAAGAAATTGATACAGAATCAATCATTGCAGAAATAAATGATAGGAAGAGAAAAAAACAAAATATTATTATCATAGGCCTGCAGGAAGAAAATTCTGAAAACTTAAATGAGCGTGTAGGTGAGATTATTAGGAAAATAGTTCCTAACATCAACATTACTGAATCAAAAGTCTTTAGAATTGGATCAGTCAGCAATGTTTCCAGAAGGCCTCGCCTAGTTAAAGCACATTTTGAGGGCTTATCAACTCCTATGAATATTCTGCGCAATGCAAAGAAAATAAGAGCAGTTCCCAGTTTGGAAAATATTTACATTAATGCTGATCGCACCCCTATGCAAATCAATTATTACAAGAAAATAAGAACCGAATTAAATTCAAGAGTAGAGAAAGGCAAGAATGACATAAAGATCATATATGAATTGGGTATTCCAACTATCTCTAAGATAACAAAAAACTAAAAAACGCACCGTCCAACTCGTCTCGTGAAAAAATTTCTGCATATTATCAAAATGTACAAAGCTTGAATTCTAAGCTCAATGATCTTGATATCAATCTCCGGACCTCCAATCATCATATTTTCGTCCTCACTGAAACGTGGCTCACTCCCAGTGTCTAAAATTCGGAATTCGAAAACTGTGATTACTCTTTCTACCGTAAGGACAGAAATTTCGTCGACTGCAATGTGTCGCGTGGTGGTGGAGGGATGATTCGTGTCAAAAGTTCTATTAACTCTATCCAGACTCCGCTCGTAGCATATACTGAAATGTTGCACAAAAGCATTGATCTTGTTTGTTGTAAATTAATGCATAAGGACATTCCTTTTTACGTTGTTGCTGTATATATTCCTCCTAGTCTATCACTAAGTGTTTATGAAGATTTATTTAGCTGTCTTGAGTCGATTCCATTTTTGAATATAAGTAACTATATAATCCTAGGTGACTTTAATATATCAGATTTTAATGTGAATTTGAATGCCAAATATGTACAATTAATCAATAACTTTATGACATTTTCAAACCTTAAACAATATAACTCTATAACTAAATGCGATGGTAAATTGTTGGATTTAGTTATTTCTAATGTAAACTGTGAGATCAAATATGAATCTTCTTGTATATTTTATAGAGAGTATAGACAACATCCAACACTTTGTATAGAATCTGATTTCAATTCTTCCAGCAATTGGAAAACGAAACTAAATGAAAGAAGATATGACTTTAGGAAAGCTGATTTTATCCAAATGTATAATTCTATTGCTAATTCTGATTGGAAGCGCCTGGAATCATTCACGGATGTGGATGAAGCTTGTGATCATTTTTACCAGGTCTTGTATAATATTCTCGACGAGTGCATCCCATCCTCTCCATCACTGTCCAGCTCTTTTCCACCATGGTATACTAAAAAAATTAGAACTGATCTTAAAAGGAAAGATAAAATTTTCAATTCATTCAAGAAATTCCCTGGGCACCCTGTATATGAAGAAGAGTACAGAAATTTGCGTAACACAATAAAAACTGATATCAGAATATAATATCAAAATTATTTGCGCAGATGCGAAGATAGTGTAAATAGCAATCCCAAATATTTCTGGAATTTCATTAATTCCAAGAAAAATACCAAGGGTCACCCTTTCAGCATGTACTGTGGCAATGATGATATGAATGATCCTAAAGCTATTGCTGACAGCTTTGCCAATTTATTTCAAAGTGTATTCACGCCACAAAATAGCAACAGTATCAGAAACAAATATGCGATAGATTACAATACATCTGCCCTAAATCATATCACAGAAAATGATATATTTTCTGCCATCAAGAAATTGAAATCAAATGGAACCTCAGGACCAGATTTGATCCCCAATTATAATATCAAGGACTGCGCTGTTCCATTCTCCTCCGCTTTACTTCATATACTTAATTTGTCATTGAAAACGTCATCATTTCCAAAAGTTTGGAAGTTGGCTCGCATAATTCCAGTTCACAAATCTGGAGACAAAAGTAATATACAGAATTATCGACCGATAGCTATTTTGTCAAATTTTAGTAAAGTCTTTGAAACAATAATCTACAATGCAATATACCCCTACGTTTATGATCAAATATCCACTGTTCAGCATGGTTTAATGAAAGGTCGCTCCACTTCAACCAATCTATGTAATTTCTCTGACTATATAGCTAAAGCTTTAGATGACCGTGAACAAGTTGATGTTATTTACACAGACTTTGCTGAAGCTTTTGATAAAATAGAACATGATATAATTCTCAAAAAACTTCACACTTTTGCCATATTTCCTTACTTAATACAGTTAATTGATACATACTTAACAGAAAGATCCCTATTTGTTCAGGTCTCTGGCTTCAAATCTCTTCTTTTTACTTCAACGTCAGGGGTTCCACAGGGATCCAATTTAGGACCTCTATTATTTCTAATTTTCATTAATGACCTCGCAGATGTAATCAATAGTCCTAAATTGATGTTTGCAGATGATTTAAAAATATATCGCCGTATCTCTGAAATACCTGATTGTGACTTTCTTCAAAATGACCTGTATAACATTCAATACTGGTGTCTCGAAAACAAGCTTCGCCTAAATATTGGAAAATGCAAGGTCTTATCATTCACGCAAAAACATTCAAAATTAGATTACGAATACATCATTGACTCGTCATCCTTAAAACAAGTAAGTGAAACACATGATCTTGGAATTCTATTTGACAGTAAATTTAAATCCAATTACACGTTACAGAACTGAGTCTGTCCTGTGTACGCACTCTTGGTTTCATTATCAGAAATACCCGTGATTTTATAAGTCTTGATCCAGTACTAGTCCTATATTTCTCTTTCATCCGGTCAAAATTAGAATATTGTGCCGGTATTTGGTACCTACACTATCACTACCAAGTAAAGTGTATTGAATCAGTTCAAAAAAGATTCTTAAAATACATGTATTTTAAAATTATGCACTATTACCCTTATCGGAATGTAAGCTATGAGATACTTCTACATATATTTGATTTTGAAACTCTGCAGGTGCGCCGGGATAAACTGTGTGTACTTCACCTTCACAATTTAATTTCTAACAAAATAGATGATTCTAACTCACTCGCAGAGATAAGTTTCCATACTCCGACTATCCAGACAAGATATCCAAAGTGATTCTATTTACCAAATGCAAATACAAATATTCAATCAAATTCTCCGATTTACAATATGTGCTCTATATATAATAATTCCTACTCACATTTAGATATACTGATGAATAATTTGAAATCTCAATTTCAGCCACAGCATTGAATATATTCCAGAGAATGCTGTCACTTAATTTATATAATGTATTAATGGTTCCTCTTGTTTGTGTTTTTGAAATTGTATACACTCTTGTATCCTGTCCTGTTATTGGGCTTCAAGCCTGTTGGACTGTGCGAATTAAATAAATAAATAAATTTTCTTCAACGAAGGCTTTTTGAATGTAATTTGTTTTTTTCCTATACCTAATCCTGTTTTAGACATATTGTTATTGTGCTGATGCATGATATCTGGAATAATCAATGAAACAATAAGTTAACAAAGATTCACAAATATATAATTTAACAAAATTACCTTTCGAAACTAAACTTTTAGTATTCTTCAGCTGAGATTTAGTTGATTCGTTGGGTGAAAAATTTCACTCCACTCTTATTTATAGTGTTTCTTATCTTATACTTTTTCTATTGGTAGAGATAAAACCAATGATAATTGGTTGTAATAAACGTACTTTCAATTGGCGAGTAAATTTTCATTCAGTTTCTTGAGAAAAATTTAATTAAAATGTATAAAAGAACAAAATAATCTAGTTCCTTCGCATTTCTATATATTACGTGTGTAAGTACGTTACTATTTGTTAAAATGATACCAATTTTTCTTATATATTTGTCTTTAGCATTAGGAAATGCTTTATTTGATTATGAGAGTTCGCTTACATATTTAGAATAATATGGTTATATAAATACTACTTCAACCTCTACTTCTTTGCTATTCATATCAAAGAATGATTCTTTGTATAAAGATGCGTTAAAAACGTTCCAAGAGAAATACAACTTGGAACAAAATGGTGAACTGAATAATGATACAATTAATTTTATGAAGAGACCTAGATGTGGAGTGAAAGATATTGATTTTTTCAAAACTCATAACATAAAATGGTCAAATGACACAATACATTGATTCTATCACGGAAATGATCAAAGAATAATGGATGTTATACAAAAAGCTTTTGATCTGTGGGCTGAATATACAAACATAAATTTTATTAACACTAATAATTATAATAGTGCGCATATATTCATTTCTTTCGGTTTCAATCTTCGTTATCGATTCAGACCATCTCAAGTTTGTAACAATTATTTTGATGGTAAAGGTGGAGTAATTGCACATGCTGACGCACCGAATTTGGGACTTCATTCAGAAATTCATATGGACATGTCTAAGAATTGGTCTTTCTCATTAACACCACCCGCTGATTATGATGAAACTAGTTTATCTCAAACTTTGGTCCATGAAATAGGTCATGTATTGGGTTCACAACACTCTGATAACGAAATGGCTGTAATGTACCCATTGAGTTTGAATAATATATTCAACAATGATTCATACGACTCACATCCAGATGATATTAAAGGCATCCAAAGTTTATATAATTTCACAAAAAAAACAACAATAACTATCGAAGAATCTACTACAACAGAGACCCCAATTACATCTTCGAAAACAAATTTAATACAAACAAATACTGTAATTGATGATTTCCCAATTTTGTGTAATCAGAAAAGTTTCAATCATTTTCTCATAATTATTAAAAAAATGTATATTTTTCATGAAAAATGGGTATGGTATAAAACGTTAAACGATAATGAACTGATAAACAAACCTTTGCTACTGACAAACTTAATCAAATTTGTATCAGATAGCTTTCAAAAAATATCAGCTTTATATTTACGACCAAATGGAGATATCATGGTGATTATCAACGATCAATTCTACAATGTTAAATATCCTTCATTGATGATAAATACATCTTTAAATGAAAATTTATTCAATCATCTATACGTGATATACATGCCGCGATTAGTAACAGTTTCGGACGTACCTATATTTTTTATAATAAAAATGAATACATAGAAATAGATGAATGTAATTTTAGAATAAAAGATGAAGGATATGTTAAAGATCAATTTCCGGGTATTCCTGATGAAATTCAAACAGTATTTGAATGTACAAACGGACGTTTGTATTTTATAAAAGATGATAATTCTTACGAATTTAATGAATTTACCAACTCATTGGAACGTGCAGGGAAATTTGATTTATCATTGTTGAACATAGATTGTCCAAATATAAGCATACTTGAACAATTAAAAGTACTTTCATCAAAACTATTGCACTATCAAAATTTATAAAATATTATATATATATATATATATATATATATATATATATATATATATATATATATATATATATATATATATATATATATATATATATATATATAATAGTCGATTAATTTCACTTTTCAAACTCATGTTGACAATAGCAATATTTGACTGCAAATGAGAGCTGTTAGACAATGATTTTATATATACATATATATATATATATATATATATATAGTCGTTTAAAATATCTTTCGAGCCATCATTTTTTGAGCCCACCAATTTTATTTGTTTAACTAGGACTAGAAATATAGGCTCATCATTTCCTGAAGTCAGAATGTTCCTAAAATGCTTATTTTCTGAGTTATAACGATTCAAGATTGTATCTGAAAACAAAAGGTTTGAGGCCAGCACAGTCGGTAAAATAGATCACAACGAAGTAGAAAAAATTATTGAGGCCACTCATTCATGTATTAGGTTTAATATGCACTAACTTTGAAGATCTATAATTCAATATCTACAAGAGTTTTACTTAATTGGTCAATCATCCTGATGACTATTTATTCTACCTTATTGATACTTGTTGAAAATTAGGTTTAATTCCAAGCAATTGTACAAATAGAAAAGAAACTGATGCTCACCTTCTTCAATTCTACCGCTATTTCATTTCTCCATTTGAATTATGTTGAAAGGGAATATAAAAACATGTTCATCACTTGAGTTAATGAGATATATTACGTATATGAATATACTTTTAATAAAATATCCAATTACAATATTTGGGAAAGGCACTCTCAATTGGAGATTTGGTTCAAATTTATGAGTAGCAATGGTAACTCTAGCTTCTACTGAATTCTGTCATAAACAAAAGACATTGTCTTATATTTGGTATTATAAACGATAAATTCTACTACTAGATAAAATTTCATGACTCAAATGACAGGCGAAATTTAAAAAGCAAGAATATCACTCTCATGAGAAAAAGATTATAAAATTCAACCACGAGCTTAGTTTTCATTTTCTAATTGCTATTGTTATCCAAAATAGACATTACGATTTCATTCGGAGGAACTGAATTTGAAACCATTCTTGAAAAATCTTAGAACCGAGTTCGAGGTATGAATGAAAATAATTTAGTTTTACATACAAATATAAATTAGTATAGGAAAAGACAATCATGACTCGTAATAGATATACTTTGCAGAAGAAATTGAGTCACGCACTTGTTAGTAACTTTTATAGATATCTTTGATATCACTGAATCATCTAATACACCATAAAATGCATGCCGCAAAAAAATCTTGAAAAAAAATTTAGCTATATAACAATCAAATTGGAAAACAAAGCTTGAAGGATAGAACAGATAAATAAATATGAATTACATAGTTATGTATTTATTTAGTATTGTGCTTATACATATAAATAAACAAATTTTTCTTAAATAATAATAAGTAAAGAGAGATATACAGAACTATATTGGGATCTGACATATTCACTCCTGACCTCCAGTGGCGTATACGAGAAATATTATAAAACTGCATCGAGTCAAATTATGTATCAAGTTCCATTTGTTCAAGTGTTTTTATCAATCCATACTTACATCCAAATTCTCAAAAATGGAATTGAATATTAGGATTTCCAACTCGTTTGTAAAGTTGAAGTTAAACAAGATTCATCTATTGTCTAGAGAATTGTTGATGTAATTATGATAATATGATAAAGATTTAGATATGAGATTCTATAAATTTCCTGATACACGAAAACATTTTGTATAGGTATGTACAAACTATTTTTGGGAAATTAGTAAGAATTGACTATTACAAAGCATGAAAAGAGCTTTGGCAATTAGTGAAGTGAAGTAAATGATTGAAGTTGGCTCTGTACATTTTAAAAAGCATGATTTTATATTATCCGGTAAGTATACGTGTGACATATAGCTCCACCATTTTGTTATAATTGTTATATTATTCATTATTGTTCATCATTTTGTACTACTGAAAAGAAGAGAGAATTTGAAACGAAATACTATATTTACCCTATTTGTAGAACCTTATGTCTAAGTCTCTATTATAACTACTACAATTTTGTAGACAATAGATCAATCTTGTTTACAAATAGGGTAGGTATAGCATTTCGTTTCAAATGCTCTAATTTTACGGTGACAGAAATGAATAAACAATTAGGAATAATATAATTATTGGGTATATCAAATCGGTGGAGCTATATGTCACTTATATATCTCCCGGGTAATATAAAATAATGTCTCTTAAAATGCACATGACAAATTTCAATCGTTTATTTCACTTCACTAGTTGCCAAAGGTCTTTCCATGTTTTGAAATAGTCAATTTTTTCTAGTTTTCTAAAAATATTTTGTACATACACAAAACGATTTACTACATCAAGAAATTTATAGAAACTTATATCTAAATCTTCATTATAACTACTTCTACAATTCTCTAGGCAGTAGATCAACTTTGTTTAACTTTACAAATGAGTTGGAGATTTTATTAATTCCATTTTTGGAAATTTGGATGTGAATATGGAGAAATAAACACACTTGAACGAGTGAAACTTGATATTAATTTGACTGGATGCAGTCTTATAATATTTCTCGCATTCGCCACTAAAGGTCAGGAGTGAATATTTTAGATCACAATTGAAAAGGGGACCGCGGACCATAACCTCATAATATGACGAATTAGTATTTCTTCTGCTCAAAAACTACTGCTTAATGAAAAAGCACTTCATTACAGGACATTACAGAGACTGAAATTCAGCGTCAAAACCAATTAAATTAATTGATTCAGCACTTCGCATAAGATATATACTTATACATGAGTGCAATATTATCCATAGCAGCAATACAATAAAAGATGATACATTTTTAATGTAGAATGAAATTATCAAATACATTTGACAATAATTTATAAAAGATTTTTTCTATAGATTACGACTCAGCCAAAAATTGCGAAAATTTTTAATATTTTAACTTAATTAATAGTATATTATGCATTAAGTGCGGTAGATTGTCAAGTGGGCAATTGACAGGATCGCGCGAGTTGCAGATACTATTTTTTTCATGACGAATGCGGCATAAGTACTATTTTGTTCGTTTTTTTGGGGCGGTAGATAGCTTGGTATATGCAAAACGCAAAGAGCCATTTACCACCCGAAAAAACGTGAGCAAAATAGTACTTACCGCGCTTGAGTAATAAGAATATAAATAACCAACGGATTTCATTTTATTATTTTTCAGGCTCTACAATAGAAGAGTTGGCAGAATAATGGAACTGTTAATTGATTCTTCTTGTTTATATGTAGAGCAAAATCAATAAATATAAGTGATTTAGACGCATAATTTAGTTTTCCACAATACAAACATTGTTGTTGAATCAAATAATGGTCTATGAGCAGAGAACACTGATTGCCCATGTTATACGATTCAATGGAAACTAAGACTAAATGAATCACAAATTCTATTTATGACGTATATTTTTGGCTCTTGCTCCCTTGTTTAAATTATTTATGTACGCGTAGACCATTGTTCCGGTTCTGTTGTGCAGTTCTTCGTGATTTTTACACGCATTAAAACAAGCTTTGATAGGAGGCAATTCTTGAGAATCTATGTAATTACCAAACAAGCGCATGACGACGTTCTTCTCTGGTGTTCTCCATGGTATTTTAGGTGTGAATTTACGGGAACCTATAAAATACAATTATGTAATAATATTCCCTAACGAGAATCATATAAGAAATATTTTTATTTTTGATCTCACACATTCTCTAACTCTTCATAAAATTTTGCTTGCATTCCATATTCAGAATTGGAATTTTGGTAAAATTTTGCAACGAAACATATTTTATTCCAAAAAAAAAATAAGACTTGACGATTGTTGCAATATTCAAGATTTGAATTCCAATAATTATTTTGAATAACTTTTGTTTATGAACCAAAGGTGAGTTATTTCAAATTAGGTTTATAGTAATTTATGCATATTTTAACAATTATTGGACCTTCAACAAAGAGCCCCAAAGCACAAGTTAACATTTGTATTCAATCAATTAATAGATCAGTAGCTCTTACTGATCTATTAATTAATTGAATCCAAATATTAACTTGTGCTTTGGGGCTCTTTGTTGAAAACTTCTGTAAATTTATGTATTCAGCCGCTCTGGCTGAATACATAAATTTACAGAAATTTTACTGCAACGTGTTTGAATAATGATGAGCCTGAAACGCGAAAAAGGCTTACTTCCTATGCGTAAAGTACCTACTTTACGCATGGTCATAGAGAAAAACAAGTAATCGTAGTGAGCTATATTTCGCGTGATGAAAATCATTTTATTGCATTTTTATCAGTTTCAAAGCAAGCAAAGACTTTTATGAAGAAATTTGAGAAATTTTTTATGTGAGTTCAGTCGATTTGACTGGACTTGTTACAGTGGATCTCACTGTATATGAGTAAGTTCATACCGTGTGAATACTTTGAAATCGAAGCCTGTGAACATTGAATAAACATTTTTCGCAGATTATTAGTCTCCAATTCAACTTGAAGCGTACATAATTGTATGCATCGGAAGGCAATTATTTCTAGTCTACTTCAATTTTATTACTGACTCATTTTGAGCTATTATTCTCATTTTTTGCCAAAATACACAGTACTTCTGAAATAATAATCGTGTTTAGCTAAGGCTACTTAAAAACAAAATCCGAGTTCTTGACATCTGTCATTGATAATGTTCAATGTTAAATGAACGAGAATAGGATCTTGTATTTTACGACGTATTTTACGAGAGCTATTCTCACCAGGAATATCTTTTTCTCATTGGAGAACATGTTCATATTATTATTAGTGACAGATGTCAAAGTCATCACTTCACATGATTATTTTATTACAGGTATTATAAATATTGCATGAAATAATGTAAATTGCAGATGAACGATAAATTTGTAGTGGACTTGAATTAATTTTCTATCATTTGATATTATTATGAACACTATAAGTTGAATTGAGAAGTAATAGTCTGCGAAAATCTATTTTTCTATGTTAACAGGCTATGTTTAGTTTTGAAATGCTCAACATTTTTATATAGGATATATTTACAAGCAACAGTCGCTATTACGAACAAATTCTAAATATACCTTCAATCGGCGATATTTTCGGTATCCAATCATATTTTCTTCGTACAGGAGAATAATCTAAATGTGTTGACGATGCAGAAGTATCTCTCCGCTTTTTATTGCTATTAGCACCTGAAAAAAAGGAACAAGAAATCAATTACATATCACTTTATGTGAACAACAAAGTATTTCTGCAACTTATTAGCTGCTTTGTAACCAAATGGTATATATTTCGAGAAATAGTGAGAAATGTACATAACACTGAGAAAAAATTTTGATTTTCAGGATGTTCCACAGTAGCTAAGATGGAAACTAACATGTAAGAGTCACGAAACTACAAATAACCAAATAATTCAAGAGATATAACAACTCCTACCGTAATTCAGATTTTTTATGAATCACGAAATGTAAATATAGCAAACGTCAAGTCCTGACAGAACATAGCAACTTTTGGAATCTTACAGACAAGTTACAGACAGAACCAAACATTCTCAATTATTTATCAATAAAGTAAAAATTGAAGAGAGACTTACTGAATTCATGAGACGGAAGATCAAGATCACAATCAGTTCTTGGTGACATAGGTCTTCGCTCATTGGACACATTGAAAAGATCAATATCTACATCAATTTCGTCCAATTTTCTTCCTTTATATTTATCTAAATTTCCCTCGTTGAACGCCATTAGTAATAACGATAGACGGGCAACTTCTAGAGTGGAATCAGATTTTCTGTAGTTTTCGTGATGGACCAAGGCACTGTGTCCCATGAATTGCGCCAGTAATTTAATATCATTGTCCGACATATCAATGACCTGTGTTATGGTCGCAATATGCTTACGTAATTGTGTACCACGTAAAGTATCAGGTTGAGTAGCACCACATTGTTTGGACATATCACGAAGTACTTGTCCAGCAAATATATGTGAATTATTTGATAGTCCGAATACATATGGGTTGGAATTCCCAACACCAGCTTGCATACGAAGATTTATAATTGTGTCAATATATAATATATGCAGATTTGTTAACAAAAGAGGAACACATCGACTCCATTTTCCGCGCATCACAACCCGGTAAAATGAATGACATATTACTTGCTCTGTTTTTGACAGTGACTTATATATGTCAGAATCTTTTTCAATTCTACTCTTAGCATTATAGTTAGCTATAGTTAATCTCTCAGTCTCACCAGTACGACGGCGGTTAAATATCAATACCATTGCGAGAGTACAGGATAAAAGACGTTTCCAAACCGGGTAAGAAAATGTTTTCTGTTAAATTCCATAAGCCTCATTGGCAGTCGTGCGTAAATGCAAATTTAATTTGCAAATATCTTCTGCAAAAGGAATCAATTTTGGATTTGACATTTTACGATCTGAAAGATTTTCAATGCCTATTCTAGCAACTTTCAATCCATATTCAGACTTTAACAGAGTCTTGAAGGTTTGAATTCTAGTTTGAATCAGTTGATCATCCCGTTGAATAGCTCGAGAAATTATTGCATCACAGCAATGGTGCAAAATAGAGCCCAAATGGATTGCAGCAGACGGAACCGAGAATTTGCGAATACTTCGGTTATAACCACATATGTCATAAACAGCAACTATCAAATTTTCAAATTCCGAGGGCATCATACAATCCAACAAACACTTAATTTTGGTGTCTATGGCTTTCATTGCCCAAACTAAGCGTATAAGTAAGCGCATGTTTGCTCTAATGTGATTGTCCATATGAGTGACATGTAAGTACTTTCCACACATTCTAGCACCATACAACATGACCACCTCATCTTGTTTGATGGCTTTTGTTATATTGTCCTGTCGACCATTGGCAAGTAAAGTACCGACGTGTTCGAAGTATCTTGATTGCACTGGTTGCACTAAGACTCGGCCTGTTCTGATCACTCCTCTAGCGGAGATAGCCAGATACTGTATATAGTGGATCTTCAGCATCAACACATGATTCTGCTTCTGAATCAGTTGAGATATCTGTAAATGAAATAATAAATATATATTAAAAAGCACAATATTTTTGTCTTCTACAAACATTTGTATCTTTCATGTCTCTCTTAATATATCAAATAAATACTTAGGCCGAATATAGCTTATTACAATGGTAAGACTTTTTTCACAGATTATTATTGCTTTCCAATTTAAATTGGAACTTATATAATATCTTACAGACGAGTTACAGACACAATCAAACATATTCAATTACATTACATTTACCAATCGAAAGGCAAATAGATCTGGTTCGGTACAAATTCATTATTTATTCGAGATCCAAGATTCCGACATTTCATCGATGATATTTCATTCATAAATTGTACACAAAATATCTCTCGTTTATCACGGTAGGTATTCCCATCATTTGAGTTCTGTATAATGTAAGAATTACAAATTTTGTCTAAAACAATTCCATTGCTACACACTATCATTCTGTCGAATTATTGTAAATATTGAGTGAAATCGCAGAAATAATGAAAAATTAGTGAGTAATTTTGTTGTGAACATCAATTTATTCTCTTTCGATCAGTATCATTATGAACTCCCAACTTGGAAAAGAAAGTCATAATCTCAGAAAACCGATTTTGCTCATTTGATAAAGTGTTTAATTTCGATATTCTCAACCGATATAATTTTTTTTCAATAATAAATATACATAGATGATTTCCATAGTCAATGGTTACTTGAAACAATGCATGAGATCATCTTCGAAAGATAAACATAGGACAAAGTAAAAACAAATAGGCTAGATAGTATATGATTTAGGAATGAATAATTTCGAGCATTCATCAGATTGTTAAATTCACCTCTTTATCAACTATTTTTTGAATAAATTCAATAGAAAATAAAAACTGTCACAATTTTCCTTTATTTTCATGAGAGATGAGATTTGGTCAGCACATACCGTCCCGGCATTAACTACCCCATCTTACATTACAACAATTTAAATTTTTTTGCCTACAATAATTATTTGTTCAACAAGTACAGAAAATGCTAGATTTTGGGGGGAGTGCGAATTCTAAAATCGTATTTTCTGTACGTATTATACATATTTTTTTATTCAATCGCACTTTATCATCAAATCCTTGAAAATTGTAGTGACAATTTCTTTCTTTTCTGAATTAAATAATCATGCTTATTCAAGGAGGTTTAATACAATTATTTTACGCATTAATATGAGTGAGATCTATTTGTAATTCCATTTTTGATTTGATAAAATTGAAGAATCAATTTGGCATCCCCACTTTCAGCAAATTAATTCCTATAGTTGAAAACTGATTAAAGACCCATTTGTACCCAAAAAATCAGAATTTGTACTTTGGTCATAAATCAATTTGAAAAGTGGGGGTGTCAACTCAAGAAAAAGCTGGCACCCCACATTCGCCGATCGAAAAAAAATCAACTCGAAAGGAATAATTCAGGACTAATTTGTATCCAATCAGATTTTTGAAGCAAATTGATTTTTTTGCAATTGCGCTACGTGAGATTTGGAGCAAAATTTCAAGAATATTTTTAAAACAGGGAAACGCTTAGAAAACCTACTCTCAAATTCAAGACTTATCTGTTATGACAAAAATTTGCTATAAACAAATTATTCTTGTCGAAAATCTACTATTTTCTAATTGCGGTGCGCAAAGTTGAAACCAATTTCGAGCAAACAATTTGAGAATTAAGGAGAGTTGAAAAAACTTGACTAATTTGTACCCACAAAGATTTTGTTATAAGCAAATAATTTTTGTTGAATATCAATTTTCTCGAATTGCGCTGCGCAAAGTTTAAAACAATTTCAAGCGAACAATTTGAGAAAGGAGAGTTGGAAGAACTTGAATTTGAATTGAGGATTAATTTGTACCCACCCACTAAGATTCAAGAATAGAAAAGAGTTGAAAGAACTTGAATTTGAATTAAAGACTAATTTGTATCCTTAAAGACTTTGTTATAAACAAATTATTCATGTTTAAAATCAATTATTTTGAAATTGAGCTGCGCGAAGTTGGAAAGCAATTATAAGCAAATAATTTGAGGGGCAATAATTGGAATGGGGCAAAATAAAAGAATTGTAAATAGTTGAAATAGTCCATATAGAGAGATATCTAGATATTTAACATAAGTTATTGATTTTTTTGACCACTTTCTTACGAATATATATTGTACGTGAGAATTAAACTTCAACTCCCGATCAATAATAACGCCAAGATATTAATTAATAATATAAGAGATCACAAACAGGTATAAAGGTTAGAAAACTATGAATGGGTTTCTGGGATTTCTGTACGAATGTCTTTAAAGTATGGATTTATGATAGATAAAATCGTTATTCTATTAAACTTTAGAGACCAATGCAAACTATCCCAAAGAATATTTGTGAGTACAAATTAGTCCTCAATTCAAATTCAAGTTTTTCAATCTCTCCTTTATTCTCGAATTGATTGCTCAAAATTGCTTTCAACTTTGCTCCGCGCATTCCGAAAATAATTGATTTTCAACATTAATAATTCGTTTATAACAAAATATTTGTAGCTGCAAATTATTTCTTAATTCAAACTCAAGTTTTTACAACTCTCCTTCATTCTCAAATTGTTTGCTCAAAAATTGCTCCCAACTTTGCGCATCGCAATTCGCAAATGATTGATTTCCATCCAGAATTATCTGTTTATAACAAAATCTATATGGGTACAAATTAGTCCTCAATTCAAATCCAAGATTTTTTAACTCTCCTTCATTCTCAAACTGTTTGCTTATAATTGGTCTCAGCTTTGCGCAGCGCAATTCGAAAATAATTGATTTTCAACAAAAATAATTGGTTTATAACAAAATCTTTGTGCAATCGATGGTTAAAATCAAATAGTTTTTTGCTAGTATGAAGCTTCAGTCCAAATTTCAAGAGAAGTCGTTGTGCAAACTAGTCCATAATTTAAATTCAAGTTTTTTCAGCTCTCCTTTATTGTCAAACTGTTTGCTCAAAATTGCTTTCAACTTTGTGCAGCGCAATTCGAAAATAATTGATGTCCAACATGAATAATTTGTTTATAGTAAAATTTTTGTGATTACAGATTAGTCTTGAATTTGAGATTGAGTTGACTAAGCGTATTTCTGTTCTAAAATAATCTTGCTCCGAATTTCACGTAGCGCAATTGCAAAGAAATCAATTTGTTACAAAAATTTTTTTTCAAAAATCTTTTTTTCAAGTTTTTTTTTTCAGAAATCTTTTTGTGTACAAATTAGTCCTGAATTACTTCTCTCAAGTGAGCTGACTTTTTTTCGATCCGTGCCGTATGTTCATTGTGAGAGGAAACTTACGCTTTTCATTTCATCTACACAAATATTTCATTTTATTTAAATTTATTCTTTATGCAAATATGAAGCTTTTGCAAACAATTATCCAAAACTTACCATTTGTTGTCTTCAGTATTTGTTGTGTATCATCGAGTTCAAAGAGTCTCCGTACAACACGACGGGTGTCTGAAACCAAAGCATATAAGTCTGATGATTTTAGTTTTGAATATTTCGCAGCTAAAATAATGAAGGAAACTACACGAACTACATGAACAGGATAAGAAATTGACAGAAACTATATATACATATAAACAGTGCCGTAGTTGGCGTTTGATGAACCTCGTATAAAATATCACCATGGGGGCTCTTGAAAAGAATTAGGCTTAGTAAGAGTGAAGATTTATAGATAAATCAGTTCAAATGTGATAATTCACCAAACACTTATGCATATAATCATAGAAGTTGAAAAAATAAATTATACTTCGAAATGATAAAGGCACGTCTTATGTTTCTCCCCAAAGGATTATTATTCTCATGTCATCTGAGAAATAGGTCAATTTTCAATTTATTGCTATAGACCGGTTAATATTTGTACAAAAAACAAGAAAAAAAAAAAGGAATGTGTTCATCAATTTTTAGTCGGTTTCCATTTTTTTTTTTCAAGATATTCTTACCCCATTATAGTTGAAAATGAGTTTCTACGTAATTGAACTATTTCAAAATTAAGTGATATTTAAATATTATATACATGGGCCGCAACTGGTAAAATTTTTTTTTTTTGAGCGCACAAATACTTGAATTTGTAGGAGAATTCTGCTTAAAAACATATTTTCTGAGTGAAAAAGTGATAAATCGTCCAGTAATTTACTGTGTACGATTCGTGCGTTGTATGAAAGAAGTGAATTTGCTGTTCGACTGGATGGTAGATTGAGTGATTGGTTGAGCATTGATGTCGGTGTGAAACAGGATTGTGGTATATCTCTGTATTTATTCAATTTGTATATGGATGTGTTATAACTAAAGACTTTGAATGGCTCAGATGGTGTGCATATTGGTGGAAGTGTAAAACCTATGTTAGCGTATGCAGATGATATTGTTGTTTTGAAGAGCAGTTGAAAAGAATGATTGATAAAATACATGAAGTTGGAACGGAAATTATTCTTATTTTGATGTTTGAAAGAAGTGAATTGGTGACAGATTGTAATATTAAGGTGAATGTGGTGAGATTGGAACAAGTGAATGAATTTGTGTATCTGGACAGTGTCATGTCGAATGATGGAAGAATTGATAAGGAGATTGAAAGAAGAGTATCTTCTGGTTGTAAGATTCTAGGTGTTTTGTGGACGTCTACACGGAATATGAATGTTTCAAGATATGCAAGATTGAATGCATATAACGAAGTACTTGTACCTGCATCAATATATGGTAGTGAATGATGGGCGTGGCTGCGGAAGCATAAACGGAGAGTGACTGCTGTGAAAATTAAATTTTTGTCTGTTATACATATGTGGGTATATTAGACGGGATCGAATGGGAAATTAATTAGTGTATGAGGAATGCAATATCGAAAAAAAAAATGTGGTAGAAAGAGTGAATATGTGTCAGCCACATTGGCTTGTGCATGTGAAATTAATGTCGAATGAAAGATTTTCAAAGAAGATTCTTGTTGGTTAAATAGAAGGTGCGTGGGTGGCCTTGTATGTCTACAGATGAATATGATTGTTGGTTGTTCCTGAGTAAGAAGAATAAACGAGTTTTTATGAATAGGATAATGAATGTGTATGAAGCGAAAGAAGTGTGTTTAGACAGGGATTGCTGGTTAAATATTAAATGGAATTTATGCCAACCACATTTCAAGAAGGCGTGATATATATGTATGTATGTTAGTAGTATGTATGCATGTTATTATATGAAATAAAATTTGTACGAATAGTGTGTCATAACTCAGCCCAAAGAATTTAATACGTTCATGCTTAATTGCAGATACTGGAATAAGAGAGGAAAGCATTTCAATAATTGAAATTATATATTGAAAAATGACCTTGAGCGGACTTCTCTTGAAATTTGGACTAAAGCTTCATACTTGCGAAAAAATATTTGATCTTAACCATCGATTGTGAAATAACGAACAAATATGCTTGCAACAAATCAAACTACCTTCAATTAGATAAGGAGTTAAAGAACAAAAATTAGTTTTCCCCAAAACCGGAAGTAGTTAGGAATCAGCAAATGAATTAAAATACAACGTACCTGAATTAGATGTTGGCTTATTTATTCCATGAGAATAGTTTTTTCTGATTAAATCTGAAATACATAGCAAAATTTAGTGAACAAAATCAAAAATATATAATTGAACTATATAATATAACATTCGTTATAATGTAGCAGATAATTCAAGATTTGAAATACAATAATAGTTATTTTGATATTATTACGTTATTAGTGAGGTAAAAAATAAATCAAATATGAAAACAATGTCACAATGAGTGCTGTTATTATGCTCTCTCACAGGAGACATACAAAATTCATCCACGCCAGAAATATTGGAGAAAAAATAATGAAAAAATAATTCATATCAATTTGTAAACTCAATCTTGAATCTGTTGGTTGATAAGTTCCAGTTTTACAGCCTTTGGTTAATCCTTAGCGTAGTTTCATGAGCGTAGAAACAATTGTTGCAACAACCGTTGCCTATGCAATTCAGTTAACCATAGACTGTGCATTCGGGCCTAAGACGACTCTGTTCATTTCTGAGAATGTCGTTCGTCTCTTGATGTAGTGAATGATTATTCTCTTGAAATAGCATTAGTGATTCAGGAATATAACCGTCAGATATTAAAGGAAGCACCAGAAACGCAGAAATTTAGTTATAGTATTATGAAAATAGTGGAAAAATTAATACACATCATATTACCTCATTGATGGCCAGTTGCACAGCTGACTCTTGAATTTCAGGTGTCGCTTGAATGATAAATATCCTATTAAAACTTAAAAGTCGAATGAGACGTGAACATTGCTGTAATTACTCCGATTAGATATTTTTTGCTTGAGCGAAGCTTAAAATTCAAGGTAGAGCAATGCAACGGGCCATAAGAGAGGTGAAATGTTCCAGTACCTGACTCATAATATTCACTATATCTCTGACGTGGATGAAATAATTTTTTTATTCGGCTTGATTGAGTTCATTCGAAAGGGAGAAAAATCTGAAATGGTTAACTGTCCTGAACGCAAGCCTTTTCATATAAGCCTGATATTTTCCAAAATACTTGACAATTTAATTTGAGGAATAATTTGAGTTTGTCTGAAATGATTTGTCTTGAATCATCACATATTTGATCTCGAGAAACCGATTATGACAGCTCTCATTATATACATAAATTTCCGGTGATTATTCCACCAACAAAAGATTTGAAATCGAAATAATTTTGAATTTTCAAGCTAATTCATATTTACTACACTTGAAATTTATCCATAAGATGTACTGTTGTTGATAAAATCATAAAGAATTATAATAATCATCAAGTAAAGTATCTACTACTTATGATTGAAGTTTTTGTGCTGTTAACAATCTTGTCCTCAATTTTTTAATAATTTTAGTGGAATTCAAGATTGTTTTGGATGGCAAACTTTCTGTAAGTATGGATTTTCTGTCTAAGAATGACCCAAACCGTAAAAAATCATCAAAATATCAAATCTTCAAAGAATAGCGATAAGAATACTTTCTTTATATTGTGTACCTTGGCAAAGAAATACAAGAACTCGCAAGTTTTTTTGGGTCATAATGTATTGGATCGCGCTGAGCCCAGATAAAAAATTGTATTTTTTTTCCATAAATTTCATGAATATAAAATTGTTATTAAATTTTAAATGCAAACGTACAAAACAAAACATAATTGTAGTTTTTTTCACAAAAATATGAAATTGTTGTCTAATTTTGAAACAAAATTCACTAAACAAAACATAATCGGCATCCGACAGCTGCGCCGGCCGGCAGACTTCAAAGTCAAGACCAGCCACACACACACACTTACACACACACACACTTACACACACACACACACACATGACATGCACGTGCGTTGTTCTAGGCCAGGGGGAAATAAGTTTGCTGTCATGTTTCCGAAAGAATTTATCGATTAGTCCATTTGTTCTTTAAATAACTCAAGAAAGTCTTGAAGCTCTGGAATAAAATTTTGAACTTGACATACTATTAACAAATTGACTTCAATCTACAAAAGTCGATGCGATTTAATCAGTTTTTTAAGGATTTATAAATCTGCAAGGCTTGTGGATTTCCACAGAATTGCAACATAAGTACGTTCATCTGTTCACCGAATTCCGGAAGTGATATTTTACTCAAGCATTTATTTTATTCGTTGACAAAACATCTTATTTGGAGACTTGCGACATGATTATTGTTCGAAAATTCAAAATAGTTTCCACCTGAAACTTGTTTCCATAATGACTAATAACAAATGAATATAATATTGATTTCAAAGCTTTCAAATTAGGCTAAATATATTTCCAATTCATTAATATAGTATTCACTTAGATCAAAATTCCTTTTCCCGAGTTTGGTCACATCAAATTTTTTGTGCGGTTATAGTTTTAGAGATTCCAAATATTAATAATAGAATTGAAGTACACACGTATATATCCACATATGTCATTTATTCAACAGCTGTACATGTATACACACTTACCAATTCTTGGTGTTAAAGGTATGAGTGGATTTCTTATTTTTTTCTGCTTTTTCGCCAATTTTTCAACCGGCTTCTTTCTTCGTATCTTGGCCATAGCACTTAGATAGAATCTAAATAATGAATTTGTTGATTTCTTATACGTGAACTGGGATTTCACTCGTAAACCCACCCAATACACTCACACTCAGTACAGACGAAACACAAGTAACTCGAACTCCTCTGATTTTCGGTTGGACACTGCATGAAGACCTCCAATATGGGTCCCCCACCACTGACCTGAATAGCAGTGAAACGTGCAATGTCTCATAGAACAATATGATCCTATTTTATGTAATACAAAATTGTTCAAAGAATTCCTAAGAAATCTTTTTTTCCAAACGAGACAATTTTTTGCATATTCACTTTTATATAGAAATTTGTTAGTCCAAAACTGATTCATCAGCTTTATTCAGTACTTCAATTTTTTCAATCAATTATTGCTCCTGACTAAAAGTAGAATGATTGATGAGACCTGTGCAAAGGTAGATTTGGAGTGAAGGCTTGAATCGTAGCTCTTTGTTGAGCCGTAGGCCATTTTTAACGTAAATAGATTGCAATAAGTGAATTTCTTATATGAAAATGCCTCATATATATTCAATAAAGTACCTGAATACCATAGGCTTTCATCAAATAATGTCAAACAAATATGGGATTCAATAAAACTTGATCAATTTTGTCTGATATCTGTACCATCTCCATGAAAATCAACAAATAGCCTTGCAAAGCTATAATTGAAGAAATCTGTCGTTCATCAGAAAGTATCCATTAATTCCATTTGAATCATTTTGTGAGCAAGTAAAATTCATTAAACATCACTGAAAATGGTTCAAGAATGATAATAAATAGTTTTGTGACTTATTGTGTGTTCCTAAGATTGAATCAAATTTTAAATTCGGTTTTTTAAGTCCACCAAAAATGTTTTATATTAGCGAAACATACATCTGCATTTTCCATTATAATTACCCTCAGCAATTATTCGATTGATTTACGATGGGAAAACTTTGTCTCAAAGATTTCAGTTTGACCACAAACCGTGAATATCTTTATTCTATGGGAAATTTCCGTAAGTTATTTGAACTTCGCAGGCTTCTAATAAATGAGGTTAGGTATATGAAGATATTTGTGAGTTTTAAAGAAAATAATGGATTCGATAATACCTAATTCGTATATAAAATAGAGCATTGTATACATATCGATATAAATTTTGTGCAATGTCAGTTCCACTTTCCTAGAAGACATCAAAAAGCTTTCGAAAGTTATAAGTAGAGAAATCTGACATTACCAGAGAATATCTATTAATTCCATTTTGTGAGCAAGAAATAGTATATTCTACAATAAGTATTGGAATGGCCTATATTCTGAACGAGCGAAAAGTTTGTAAACCGAGCCGAAGGCGAGGATTACGGTTCGCGAGTGTGGAATACGCCATTCCAAACATGTTGTAGACTATACTTTCTCTAACAAGGTTTCGGAAACTCACCAATATTTCGGAGGAGACTTAAAAAATTATTAAATGTCAAATGTTAAATCCAGACATGAATAGTTGAGTTGTTAGGAAGTAACCATGGTAGTAGCCAAACTAACAGCTTCTGATTCGTCGAAATGATTCAAAAGGCTAACGGAATCATTCTAAACGGCATACGGAATCATTCTGAACGATTTTTTGGAATGTCATTCGTTCCAACTTAATTTTTGGTTATGGAATATGCAAATTTCAGAACAGTGTTGGAGAAAAAATCATTAAACGTCATTCGAAAGGTTTCGAGGATGATAATAGATAATTTTCTGAGTTATTAAATACTTCTCGAATATAAGATTTGATTTTTTGAGGCTACCAAGAACGTTTTGTATTAGCGAGACATGGAGTTGTATTTTGCATGGATATCCAACAAGATAATAACTATAAGCTATTATTCTAAAAATTCACGATGATAAAACTTTGTTCCAGAGGTCTCAGTTTGACTACAAACCGTGAATATCTTTATTCTATTGGGCATTTCCGCAAGTTATTCGAATTTCGCGGGCTCCCAACAAATGAGGTTAACTATATAAAAATAATTGTGTTTTTAAGGCGAATGAAAGATGCGATAATACCTATTTCGTGTTCAATAGAGCATTGTATACATAACGATATCAATTAATTTTGTGCGATATCAGATATCGGTTCCATTTTCTTAGGAAGCATCTAGAAGTTTTACAAAGTTTTAAGTGGAGGAGTCTGACATTTATCAGAAAATATCTATTAATTTTATTTTGTGAGCAGGCGGAATTTATTGAACGTCATTCGAAAGGTTTTGAGGATAATAATTGATAATATTGTAAGTTCTCAATAATTTCTTGAACATGAGATTGAATTTTTTGAGGCTACCAAGAACGTTTTGTATTAGCAAGACATGGAGCTATATTTTTCGTGGATATCCAACATTATAATATCTATTAGTGAATACCCGACAAATTTACGATAAGAAAACTTTGTAACAGAGATTTTAGTATGACCACAAACCGTGAATATCTTTATTCTATGAGGAATTGACGCAAGTTATTTGAGTTTCGCGGGCTCCTATCGAATGAGGTTAACTATATAAAAATAATTGTGTGTTTTTAAGGCAGATGAAGGATTTGATAATACCTGATTCGTGTACAGAATGCGGTATTGCATACATATCGATATCAATTCTGTGCAATGTCGGTTTCATTTTCTAAGAAAACATCAAAAAAATTCCGAAAGTTATGAGTAGAAAAATCTGACATTTATCAGAAAATATCTATTAATTCCATTTCGTGAGCAAGAAAAAATCATTAGACGTCATTCAAAAGGCCTCGAGGGTGCTAATAAATAATTTTGTAAGTCCTTAAATACTTCTTGAATATAAGATTTGATTTCTCGAGGCTACGGAGAACGTTTTGTATTAGCAAGACATAGGCCTAGTTGCATGAACGTGCATCAACTAAAGATTTCTTTAAAAATAAACAATATCAAATCGAATATATTCGTCAAATCAGTTGCTTAGCATTGCTGTCAAAAATTCGATTTGATATTGTTCATTTTTGAAGAACTGTTTAGTTAATGAACGTTCATGCAACCGGGCAATAGAGCTGTATTTTTCATGGATATTCAACATTGTAAATATATTATGAATTCATTATCAGAAAACTTTGTATCAAAGTTTTCAGTAGACCACAAACAGTGAATATCTGCATCCTATGAGAGATTTTCGCTGGTTATTCGAATTTCGCGGGCTCCCATTAATTGACATCCACTTTTGTCACTCCACTTTTACCATTCATCTTTTACCACTCTATTTTTACCACCATATCTTTTCACCATTTTTCTATTTTACCACTTTCATAATTCCACCTTCATTTGAACAATTACGATACAATGAGGTATAACTCAAAATAGGATGTTATATCATCTATAACTCCAAGAGCACAACAATTTCTTCTTCGTTTTTTCTGATATCGAAAAGAAATTGAGGTTAGGTTTGAATTCGTATAAGGAGGCTGGCGCGGCACAAACATTGTGCTTGGCCGGAGCGGACGGAGCCCGCTCATAGTTTGGACGTGAAACACCGACAATTGAACTCATACTGACACACAAAGCAGTAGTGAGGGTGGGGATGAAGATGGTGGTAATGAGTATGGTGAATAAAAAATAGTGGTATGGACAGACAGTAGTAAAAACTGATTGGTAAAAAAGTGAGGGCAAATCATGGAACATTGTATACATATCGATATCAATTTTGTCCAATATCTGTTCAATTTTCTCAAAAAAAGGTAAAGCAATCTGACGTTTATCACAAATTATCTATCAATTCCATTCGGTGAGAGAGTAAAATTTATACAACGTCATTCAAAAGGTTTCAAGAAGGATGATGAATAGTTTTGTGTGCTGACTGGCAAAGCTCATTAACCGTGATACAAAATATCTGGGTCTATATATCAGAGGTAGGCCTAATCAATGGCAAATGAGATGTTCATAAATTTCGAATATTTTGAGTCTTTAATCAACTAAAAAGTGATTAACGTTGATTATGAAAAAAATCAATTTACTTGAAGTTATATGCTTTCGAAGCAACCAGGATCAAATAACGAAACACCTACCAATACGGTCCTGATATGGGGAAAGTGCATACCGGCTCACATTACCCAAGTAACAATGACTGACCGTCAAACAGAATGTGACGTCAGATTTTGAACATAATGAAGTCATAAACTGACAGTCGTATTTCGACATCATAAGACGTTGAATCGACGACACATTTCAATTCAAATTGTAGTCATAAATTGACGTCACTTTTTGACGTCATAAAATGTTGAACTGACGTCATGATTTGACGTTATGTTCCAGCGTTTTAAGAAATCATACTTATGCTTCATATGATGATTCTTCAGATATATTTTCTTAGTCAGTGTACTTTGCGCTTACGTTTTACACTAATTGAGCTCCTTTTTTCAGCTCCACGTCATTTAATGACGTCAATTCAACGCCATTTCGTGACTTATGTAACATTTTCAGCCCAGCATCCATTTTATGACTTAAACTCGACATTATGAATATAAGTTATAAATAATTATATAGAGATCAGTGTTCCATTATGAGAATAATAAACGAGTCAAGTTATTAAATCAGGTGCGTTCAGCTTTTATTTTTCAGTGTAGATAAAATCATATCTAATGAAGGAAAAAACTTTTTAGAACTTATTCCAATAATAAATAATTATATTTTATAGAATAAAGAGTTCTGTATTAGTTGATTTGAAACATAATATTTCGATAGCAAAGTGCTGCCTTATTTCTTCACACTTGAAAAGGGCAGCACTTTGTTATCGAAACGTTGTGTTTCAAATTGATTTATATAGAACTGTTCACCCAAAAAAACATATTTATCTCTAAAATCTTAATTATTCCTATAAATTTCTCCAAACAGTCATCAATAATAGTGAAGAACCTGATCCTCTATTTGTTTGGATTACAAGCATTCAAAGGGTAACATATTCGATTTTTTGCTCCGAAACGTACCTCCTGTACCCAACGCATCTTGTACAACAGTTCGGAAATCTTCGGACTATTGAAATATCAAGCTACTACCAACGGTTTTTCTTTTGTTTAGACTGGAAGCTCTGTTGTTTGTTCGCATGATATTGCTGCATTCAAGAACTTTGTTTAAGCTATTAAGGTGAGAATTTATATTGAAATGAGAAATAGATTACTTATCGTATATACAAAACATTGATTAATTTGCTATCGATTAAGAAGAATTTTAAAATCTAGAAACAAATGTATCATAGAAGATATTTCCGAATTTCATAACTGTGATTGAAACTTCAACTAGCTACAAAGCTAATGACCGATAGGATCTGAATAATAGTGTTGAATCTCAAATTACTGAAAATTATATGAAATTGTTTTCCAGGATGACTGTATATAATGGTGCATTTTTCAAATTTCGACTCAATTGCTGCTGTGCCGGCCATTGACACTATCGTCATGGTCACAACATTTGAATGAATCACTCAAAGGTATATGAGAATTGGTCCAGAATTCACAGATGCTTGACGATCAGTTTTTTTTTGTCATGGTGATCAATTTCTTCCTAGGTCTTGGTACATATATATCTTTCTATACTTAATAATTTTTTATTACCTGTAATATATTTGTATTTTTTAGAAATAAATCAACAAAAAATACAATGATGTTCTATTATTCACCAATTATCTACAAGTTCCTTGAATAAATGATGATCAAATAGGTGATATGCAACGTTATAATGTTCAAACTACTTATTTTATTATTATTCATTTCTTGAGGAATTTCTCGGAGATGGTTGAAGTGATGTTGAACTTAAATCATAATATGACGTTAAAATTGAGTCATAATATGACGTTGAAATTGAGTCATAATGTGACGTTAAACCTAGGTCATGATATGACGTCAAACTTAGGTCATAGTATGACGTCAAACTTACATCATGATATGACGTCAAATTCACGTCATAATATGTTGTCAGACTCACATCATGATATGACGTCAAACTCACGTTATAATATGACGTCAAACTCACATTATAATATGGCGTCAAACTAGCGTCATATAGCTTCACGTATTGACGTCTTACTGACGCGATTATGACTAAAACTGTGACGTCATATCGACGTCATCTTTGGTCATAATTGTTACTTGGATACAAGGAAAGAGCAAGTAAATAATAGAATTGATTGAGCTGTATAATCATTATATAAACTTATTGAACACATAAAGTTTCATAAAAGGGGTTCATAATATTATCATTAAGGTTAAACCAAAACAAGAGGGAGTAAATTTCTACTTTGTATCCACCATCGCAGATTGATAAACCAGTCCTACCATAGATCTTTCTCCAAGTAGATCAAGTTGGAGGAAGGATTTGGGATACGATTTATTATTGCAGATTGGCATGCGATCCCAGCACTCTTATCCACTTTCTCCTTGAAAAAAAAAAAAGACGCCGGAAGAAAACAATCTGTTGAGTTATTCTTCTCTTTATGTGTGGTAATCCTAGTCCAGCGAAATCTCTGTTTGATATCAAACATTTACTATAAACAGTATAAACTCATCTTCCCCGAAACAAAGAGCATTCACGCCATGGCCTCAATAAATCACTGGTCTCTTTACTCTAGTTTAGTAACAAATAAACATGTTTTCCTGATATTCACTATTCGATAGTCCTCTTCTTGTTCAGTGTACGATATAGATATTCATTCTAAACAATAAATTAATTAGTTAATAATATGAAATCGCGCGTTATTTCATAACCCCAGAAATATTTAGAGAATCTTCCCAGACATCCAGCAAGCCGGTCAAAGTAGGACAGTGTTCGGGGAAAGGAGGACGGGATGCAAGCCTTACTACAAAAAATATCAACGTATCTCCATCTAGCAGATCTTGACCAATTTAAAACAATTTTTAATAGTTCATCAGAATCACGAATGGGGGACAACATCAGAAAGTTGCCGTTTAGCCTACTTTTGGATCCACATTTTCTCCATCTCGCTATTTTCGTGAAATATTGATAAATTCGGAAATGAATGCAATATAATAATATAATTTCTCAAGTATGCACTATCTGCTGTTATTTGAATATGAAATTTTGTCGATTCTTTAATTATAATAGTCAGAAAGTCGATAGAACGGAATAATTTTTGAGGCCATGGTTTCAATAAATAGATGGTCTCAATTGCTTATGTTATTATGTGCAATTGGTCCTGAAAATATAATTTAACGAATATATATATATATATATATATATATATATATATATATATATATATATATATATATATATATATATATATATATATATATATATATATATATATATATATATATATATATATAAAATCATTGTCTAATAGCTCTCATTCGCTGTCAAATATTGCTATTGTCAACATGAGTTTGAAAAGTGAAATTAATCGACTATTATCATTTACTACGTGGAACAATCCAAATATACTACCTCAAAATCTAGCAAAAGCTGGATTTTATTCAACTAATTACAAAGATGTTGTAGAATGTATTTTTTGTCATGTTTTATTACATAATTGGAAAGAAGGGGATGATGCTTTGGAAGAACATCGCAAATGCTCCAAGGATTGTCCATTCATAAGACAAACTTGTGGAGAAAATCTTCCACTGAATTCAAATGATTTCAAAACCATTTATGAGAAGTTTTTGAATGATACCCACAATACTGAAGAAAATAGAAGTGAAATTAATATAACTGATGGAGTGAAAAATCATATTAGATATGGAAATAGCGATAACAATAAATGGTGTTGTGATTTACAATGTTTTATTGTACCAAGACTTCAAATGGATGGTGTAGCTTGTGAAAAGTGTCATTCATTTGGATTCTGTCATTATAATTGTAAAACATTTATGTTAAATTTGCAAAACTGTCATAAAATAAAATATAATAGAAATTAATCATAGTTAATATTCATTTATTCATTTTTTATAATCAAATATTTCTTAACCAAACCAATCATAGCCAAGAGAATCTTATTCTTATTCCAATAAAATTGAAGAAACCTATTTTTAAATACTACTAGCGCCATCTATGCAGCAAGGGAAAATACTAAACACAGCGCCATCTATTGAAATTGAAATGAACGAGAGTTAACTCATCCACTCCGCAAACCACCTCTCCAACGACATCTATGATCCAAAAAAATATTCTTTTTCTAAATTGGTCCAGGGCGTGACGTCAATTGAGATGCTGAGGATGCTACAGATTTATCTTTGTCCCAGAAACCGCCTTGCTTACCTACTTTTATGTGATTTGCGATACTTTGAAACTGCTCAGAATGTGGTAATTTTGACTTATTTCAAACTTCATATAACTGCAGATAGCGCTCTGAAAACACGGAATATGGAGTTTTTGTCAATAGATTCATACATATTATGAGGTCTTGAATAGGAATATGAACATTTTGATTGTGAAAATCCGCGCGGAAAAGCGTGATTTCGACTTATTCCAAAGTTTGTAAAACTGCAAATAGCACTCTAAAAACACAAAATATGATGTATTTGGTGCTAGATTCTGCCATATAACGCACTTTTGAAGCAGAATCTTGCTTCTGAGCAGATTTGCAGAGTCAAAAATTTCTCAACGAGACTCAGAAAAAACGCCGATAACTTGCTGGGAACGCAAAATTTTGTGCATTTGAGGACTTATTCATGCGTATCATGTTGTATTGGATAGATTCATGTGATCTGCGATACTTTGAAACTGCTCAGAATGTGGTAATTTTGACCTATTTCATACTTCATATAACTGCAGATAGCGCTCTGAAAACACGAAGTATGATGTTTTTGGTACTAGATTCTGCCATATAACGCACTTTTGAAGCAAAATCTTGCTTCTGAGCAGATGTACAGAGTCAAAAATTTCTCAACGAAACTCAGAAAAAACGCCGATAACTTGCTGGAAACGCAAAATTTTGTGCATTTGAGGACGGATTCATGCGTATTATATTGTATTGGATAGATTTATGTGATTTGCGATACTTTGAAACTGCTCAGAATGTGGTAATTTTGACTTATTTCACACTTCATATAACTGCAGATAGCGCTCTAAGAACACGAAATATGATGTTTTTGTCAATAGATTCATACATATTATGAGGTCCTGAATAGGAATATGAACTTTTCGATTGTGAAAATCTGCGCTGAAAAGCGTGATTTCGACTTATTCCGAAGTTTGTAAAACTGCAAATAGCACTCTAAAAACACGAAATATGATGTATTAGGTTCTAGATTCTGCCATATAACGCACTTTTGAGGCAAAATCTTGCTTCTGAGCGGATTCACAGAGTCAAAATTTTCTCAACGAGACTCAGAAAAAACGCCGATCACTTGCTGGAAACGCAAAATTTTGTGCATCTGAGGACGGATTCATGCGTATCATGTTGTATTGGATAGATTTATGTGATTTGCGATACTTTGAAACTGCTCATAATGAGGTAATTTTGACCTATTTCATACTTCATAAAACTGCAGATTGCGCTCTGAAAACACGGAATATGAAGTTTTTGTCAATAGATTACTACATATTATGAGGTCCTGGATAGGAATATGAACATTTTGATTGTGAAAATCCGCGCGGAAAAGCGTGATTTCGACTTATTCCAAAGTTTGTAAAACTGCAAATAGCACTCTGAAAACACAAAATATGATGTATTTGGTGCTAGATTCTGCCATGTAACGCACTTTTGAAGCAAAATCTTGCTTCTGAGCAGATTTACAGAGTCAAAAATTTCTCAACGAGACTCAGAAAAAACGCCGATAACTTGCTGGAAACGCAAAATTTCGTGCATTTGAGGACGGATTTATGCGTATTATGTTGTATTGGATAGATTTATGTGATTTGCGATACTTTGAAACTGCTCAGAATGTGGTAATTTTGACTTATTTCAAACTTCATATAACTACAGATAGCGCTCTGAAAACACGGAATATGATGTTCTTGTCAATGGATTCATACTTATTATGAGGTCCTGAATAGGAATATGAACTTTTTGATTGTGAAAATTTGCGTGGAAAAGCGTGCTTTCGACTCATTCCAAAGTTTGTAAAACTGCAAAAAGCACTCTAAAAACACGGAATATGATGTATTTGGTGCTAGATTCTGCCATATAACGCACTTTTGAAGCAAAATCTTGCTTCTGAGCAGATTTACAGAGTCAAAAATTTCTCAACAAGACTCATAAGAAACGCCGATAACTTGCTGGAAACGCGAAATTTTGTGCATTTGAGGACGGATTCAAGTGTATTATGTTGTCTTGGATAGATTTATGTAATTTGCGATATTTTGAAACTGCTCAGAATGTGGTAATTTTGACTTATTTTAAACTTCATATAACTGCAGAAAGCGCTCTGAAAACACGGAATATGATGTTTTTGTCAATAGATTCATACATATTATGAGGTCCTGGATAGGAATATGCACTTTTTGATTGTGAGAATCCGCGCAGGAAAGCGTGATTTCGAACTATCCAGAGTCTGTAAAACTGCGAATAGCACTCTAAAAACACAAATTATAATGTATTTGGTGCAAGATTCTGCCATATAACGCACTTTTGAAGCAGAATCTTGCTTCTGAGCAGATTTACAGAGTCAAAAATCTCTCAACGAGACTTAGAAAAAACGCCGAAAACTTGCAGTAAACGCAAAATTTTGGGCATTTGAGGACGACTTCATGCGTATTATGTTGTATTGGATAGATTTATGTGATTTGCGATACTTTAAAACTGCTCAGAATGTGGTAATTTTGACTTATTTCAAACTTCATATAACTGCAGATAGTGCTCAGAAAACACGAAATATGATGTTTTTGTCAATAGATTCATACATATTATGAGGTCCTGAATAGAAATATGATCTTGTTGATTGTGAGAATCCACGCGGAAAAGCGTGATTTCGACTGATTCCAAAGTTTGTAAAACTGCAAATAGCACTCTAAAAACACGATATATGATGTATTTGGTGCTAGATTCTGCCATATAACTCACTTTTGAAGCAGAATTCTGTGCATTTGAGGACGGATTCGTGCGTATTATGTTGTATTGGATAGATTTATGTGATTTGCGATACTTCATAACTGCTTAGAATGTAGTAATTTTGACTTATTTCAAACTTCGTATAACTTCAGATAGCGCTCTGAAAACACAAAATATGATGTTTTTGTCAATAGATTCATACATATTATGAGGTCCTGAATAGGAATATGAACTTTTTGATCGTGAAAATCCGCGCGGAAAATCGTGATTTTGACTTATCCCAAAATTTGTAAAACTGCAAATAGCACTCTAAAAACACGAAATATGATGTATTTGGTGCTAGATTCTGCCATATAACGCACTTTTGAAGCAAAATCTGGCTTCTGAGCAGATTTACAGAGTCAAAAATTTCTCAGCGAGACTCAGAAAAAGCGCCGATAACTTGCTGGAAACGCGACATTTTGTGCATTTGAGAACGGATTCATGCGTATTATGTTGTATTGGATAGATTTATGTAACTTGCGATATTTTGAAACTGCTCAGAATGTGGTAATTTTGACCCATTTCAAACTTCATATAACTGCAGATAGCGCTCTGAAAACACGGAATATGATGTTTTTGTCGATAGATTCATACATATTATGAAGTCCTGAATGGGAATATGAACTTTTTGATTGTAAAAATCCGCGCGGAAAAGCGTGATTTCAACTCATTCCAGGGTTCGTAAAACTGCAAATAGCACTCTAAAAACACGAAATATGATGTATTTGGTGCTAGATTCTGCCATATAACGCACTTTTGAAGCAAAATCTTGCTTCTGAGCAGATTTACAGAGTCGAAAATTTTTGAACGAGACTCAGAAAAAACGCCGATAACTTGCTGGAAACGCAAAATTTTGTGCATTCAAGGACGGATTCATGCGTATTATGTTGTATTGGATAGATTTATATGATTTGCGATACTACGAAACTGCTCAGAATGTGGTAATTTTGACTTATTTCAAACTTCATATAACTTCAGATAGCGCTCTGAAATCACTAAATATGATGTTTTTGTCAATAGATTCATACATATTATGAGGTCCTGAATAGGAATATGAACTTTTTAATTGTGAAAATCCGCGCGGAAAATCGTGATTTTGACATCCCAAAGTTTGTAAAACTGCAAATAGTGCTCTAAAAACACGAAATATGATGTATTTGGTGCTAGATTCTGCCATATAACGCACTTTTGAAGCAAAATCTTGCTTCTTAGCAGATTTACAGAGTCAGAAATTTCTCAACGAGACTCAGAAAGAACGCCGATAACTTGCTGGAAACGAAAAATTTTGTGCATTTGAGTACGGATTCATGCGTATTATGTTGTATTGGATAGATTTATGTGATTTGCGATACTTTAAAACTGCTCAGAATGTGGTAATTTTGACTTATTTCAAACTTCATTTAACTGCAGATAGCGCTCTGAAAACATGGAATATGATGTTTTTGTCAATAGATTCATACATATTATGAGGTCCTGAATAAAAATATGAACTTTTTGATTGTGAAAATCCGCGCGGAGAAGCGTGATTCTGAGTTATTTTAAAGATTGTAAAACTGCGAGTAGCACTCTAAAAACACGAAGTATGATGTATACGGTGCTAGATTCTGTCATATAACGCACTTTTGAAGCAAAATCTTGCTTCTGAGCAGATTTACAGAGTCAAAAATTTCTCAACGAGACTCAGAAAATACGCCGACAACTTACTGGAAACGCAAAATTTTGTGCAATTGAGGACGGATTTATGCGTATTATGTTGTATTGGATAGATTTATGTGATACGCGAAACTTTGAAACTGCTCAGAATGTGGTAATTTTGACTTATTTCAAACTTCATATAACTGCAGATAGCGCTCTGAAAACACGAAATATGATGTTTTTGTTGATAGATTCATACATATTATGAGGTCCTGAAAAGGAATATGAACTTTTTGATTTTGAAAATTTGCGCGGAAAAGCGTGAATTCAACTCATCCCAAAGTTTGTAAATCTTCAAATAGCACTCTAAAAACACGAAATATGATATATTTGGTGCTAGATTCTGCCATATAACGCACTTTTGAAGCAAAAACTTGCTTCTGAGCAGATTTACAGGGTCAAAAATTCCTCAACGAGGCTCATAAAAACGCCGATAACTTGCTGGAAACGCAGAATTTTGTGCATTTGAGGACGAATTTATGCGTATTATGTTGTATTGGATAGATTTATGTGATTTGCGATACTTTGAAACTGATCAGAATGTGGTAATTTTGTCTTATCCCAAACTTCATATAACTGCAGATAGCGCTTTGAAAGCACAAGATATGATGTTTCTGGTAATAGATTTATACATATTATGAGGTCCTGAATAGGAATATGGACTTTTTGGCTGTGAGAATCTGCGCGGAAGAGCGTGATTTTGACTTATTCCAAAGTTTGTAAAACTGCAAATAGCACTCTAAAAACACGAAATATGATGTATTTAGTGCTAGATTCTCCCATATAACGCACTTTTGAAGCAAAATCTTGCTTCTGAGCAGATTTACAGAGTCAAAAATTTCTCAACGAGTTTCAGAAAAAACGCCGGTTACTTGCTGGAAACGCAAAATTCCGTGCATTTGATGACGGATTCATGCGTAATATGTTGTATTGGATAGATTTATGTGATTTGCGATACTTTGAAACTGCTCAGAATGTGGTAGTTTCGATTTATTTCAAACTTCATATTACTGCCGATAGCGCTCTGAAAACACGAAATATTATGGTTTTGTCAATAGATTCATACATACTATGAGGTCCTGAATAGGAATATGAACTTTTTGATTGTGAAATTCCGCGCGGAAAAGCGTGATTTCGACTCATCCCAAAGTTTGTAAAACTGCAAATAGCACTCCAAAAACACAAAATATGATGTATTTGGTGCTAGATTCTGCCATATAATGCACTTTTGAAGCAAAATCTTGCTTCTAAGCAGATTTACGGAGTCAAAAATTTCTCAACGAGACTTACAAAAAACGCGGATAACTTGCTGGAAACGCAAAATTTTGTACATTTGAGGACGGATTCATGCGTATTATGTTGTATTGGTCAGATTTATGTGATATGCGATACTTTAAAACTGCTCAGAATGTGGTAATCTTGACTTATTTTAAACTCCATATAACAATAGATAGCGCTCTGAAAACACGTAATATGATGTTTTTGTCAATAGATTCAAACATATTATGAGGTCCTGTATTAGAATATGAGCTCTTTGATTGTGAAAATCCGCGCGGAGAAGCGTGATTTTGACTTATTTCAAAGTTTGTGAAACAGCGAATAGCACTCTGAAAACACGAAATATTTGGTGCTAGATTCTGCCATATAACGCAATTTTGAAGCAAAATCTTGCTTCTGAGCAGATTTACAGAGTCAAAAATTCCTCAACGAGACTCAGAAAAAACACCGATAACTTACTGGAAACGCAAAATTTTGTGCATTTGAGGACGGATTCATGCGTATTATGTTGTATTGGATAGATTTATGTGATTTGCGATACTTTGCAACTGCTCAGGATGTGGTAATTTTGACTTATTTCAAACTTCATATAACTGCAGACAGCGCTCTGAAAACACGAAATATGATGTTTTTGTCGGTAGATTCATACATATTATGAGGTCGTGAATAGGAATATGAACTTTTTGATTGTGAAAATTCGCGCGGAAAAGCATGATTCCGACTTATTCCAAAGTTTGTGAAACTGCAAATAGCACTCTAGAAACACGTATTATGATGTATTTGTTGCTAGATTCTGCCATATAACGCACTTTTAAGGCAAAATCTTGCTTCTGAGCAGATTTACAGAGTCAAAAATTTCTCAACATGACTCAGAAAAAACTCTGATAACTCGCTGGAAACGCAAAATTTTGTGCATTTGAGGACGTATTCATGCGTATTATGTTGTATTGGATAGATTTATGTGATTTTCGATACTTTGAAACTGCTCAGAATGTGGTAATTTTGACTTATTTCAAACTTCATATAACTGCAGATAGCGTTCTGAAAACACGGAATATGATGTTTTTGTCAATTTATTCATACATATTATGAGGTCCTGAATGGGAATATGAACTTTTTGATTGTGAAAATCCGCGCGGAAAAGCGTGATTCCGACTTATTCAAAAATTTGTTGAACTGCAAATAGCATTCTAAAAACACGAAATATGATGTAAATGGTGCTAGATTCTGCCATGTGACGCACTTTTGAAGCAGAATCTTGCTTCTGAGCAGATTTACAGAGTCAAAAATTTCTCAACATGACTCAGAAAAAACGCCGATAACTTGCTGGAAACGCCAAATTTTGTGCATTTGAAGACGGATTCATGCGTATCATGTTGTCTGGGATAGTATTAGGTGATTTGCGATACTTTGAGACTGCTCAGAATGTGGTAATTTTGACTTATTTCAAACTTTATATAACTGCGGATAGCGCTCCGAAAACGCGGAATATAATGTTTTTGTCAATAGATTCAAACATATTATCAGGTCCTGGATAGGAATATGAACTTTTTGATCGTGAAAAACAGCGCGGGAAGCGTGATTTTGACTTATTCCAAAGTTTGTAAAACTTCAAATAGCACTCTAAAAACGCGAAATATGTAGTATTTGGTGCTAGATTCTGCCATATAACGCACTTTTGAAGCAAAATCTTGCTTCTGAGCAGATTTACAGAGTCAAAAATTTCTCAACGAGACTCAGAAAAAACGCCGATAACTTGCTGGAAACGCAAAATTCTGAGCACTTGGGGACGGATTCATGCGTATTATGTTGTATTGGATAGATTTATGTGATTTGCGATACTTTCAAACTGCTCAGAATGTGGTAATTTTGACCTATATCAAACTTCATATTACTGCAGATAGCGCTCTGAAAACACGGAATATGATGTTTTTGTCAATAGATTCATACATATCATGAGGTCCTGAATAGGAATATAAACTTTTTGATTGTGAAAATATGCGCGGACAAGCGTAATTTAGACTCATTCCAAAGTTTGTAAAACTGCAAATAGCACTCTAAGAACACAAAAAATGATGTATTTGGTGCTAGATTCTGCAATATAACGCACTTTTGGAGCAGAATCTTGCTTCTGAGCAGATTTACAGAGTCAAAAATTTCTCAACGAGGCTCAGAAAAAACGCCGATAACTTGCTGGAAACGCAAAATTCTGTGCATTTGATGACGGATTCATGCGTATTATGTTGTATTGGATAGATTTATGAGTAGGTAAGCAAGGCAGGTTCTGGGACAAAGATAAATCTGTAGCATCCTCAGCATCTCAATTGACGTCACGCCCTGGACCAATTTAGAAGAAAATTATTTTTTTAGATCATAGATGTCGTTGGAGAGGTGGCTTGCGAAGTGGATGAGTTAACTCTTGTTCATTCTAATTCCAATAGATGACGCTGTTTTTGAATTGTAGATGTCGTTGAAGATGTGGTTTGCGGAGTAGATGTGCTAAATTTTGATCATTCAAATTTTGATGAATTGCGCTGCGTGCAGTATTTTATTCACAAGTTTTTGTTTTACCGCATGGAAATTCTCGTTTCATTGCAGTCAACACAATTTCCGCTATAAATGCGTTTATAGTTTTATTTATATTATTATGAGCTCATCTCATTGAAAAAAAGATCCGTTATTGTGGTTTCTCGCGGAAAATCCGTTATAAAAAATCACCTTATTTTTCAATTATTATAGCCTAATAATCAGTTTTTTGTTTAAATTTGTTCAGGTCAGTTCTTCAAGAATTTGTCATCGATCGAAATGTAATGTTGTTCAATACCGAATATGGTTAGTTATAAAATTTATATGTAGTGTTGAATACTTTATTTTTTCATAATCACTTTCGAAGATAGATAAAACTGTGGAAGAATTCTGTTGTGCGAGTTCATGAGATTTGTTGGCGAAAAGAATAATTGAAGAATAAGGCTGCTGACAATTTGAATTTATTATTATCACAGCCCTATTCTCATACTTTTTTTCCTAGTTCAATTTTTGGAAGCAGTTAAATAAAATATAAAGATTTTGTTGAGCATTTATGTTTGATACAAAATTTATTGCACATTATAATTGCTACTTTATTTGAGTTTGTGAGTCGCTCGTGAATACTGTCAACGAAAAAGCGTCCATTGTGTGAAGAATATTCTGATAAAATAATTGTGACAAAGTTTCTCTATAGATTCATTTGGATATTGTTTCGAGGATGAAATGTGAGTGTATATTTTTTATTTTATTCTATTTGTACTACTATAATTTCAACATTTTTAACGACATTACGCAGTGAAAAAACTCTTCTGAATCATGTCACTATAGTAATGAGAGGAGGGTGGAGGAGATATGGGGGTGAAGGTTTGGAGAAATTATCCTCACATACGTCGTTAACAGATATATGTTCATAATTCTGTAGTAAATTATTCACCAATTCATATTTAAGCTTTTCAGCTACATATACTCTTTTTGCTAATTTTAGCATGTCGAGCATAATTTCTTCTCTAAATTTGAAAGAAATGAATCCATCATTCCAGTTCAACATATGATGGTTATGGCTCAACCATGTAGCCTGTTTTTGATATTTTTTCTCCAATTTACACCGGGAGAACGGTATAACCTTTCTCGAATGGTTCTTTATGTTTCGAAACTCTTACGTAATCACCAACATTTAGTTTACCTTCTCCAGCAATTTTTAAATTGTTAAACTTTGTATGAAGTAAACGTTTTTCATTAAGTTTATTAACATCTTAAGGGCACATACCCATCGTTCTATGCTTAGAATTATTATACTGTGACACTAATTTCTGCAATATGTCAATCCAATTATATGAACCTTGAATTCCAAATTGATACCACATTAAATTCTTTAAATTTCTGTTGAAACGTTCTACTGCACTAGCTTTCAAGTTTGAGTATGTAGAATGATGATTAATTTTATATTTTTTGAATAAAGTTTGGAAATTACTGTTAAAAAATTCACGCCCCTCATCAGAATGTAAATTTTTTGGCGAGCGACCTTGCTTAAATATCTTATTGAATGCGTCTGTAACATCAATTCCAGTTTTAGATTTCAAAGGCTGTGCCCAAGCAAATTTGGAAAATACATCTATAACAGTTGATAAATAATTATTACCCTTATTTTCACGAGAATGTTGAAGCATAACAACTAAATCACATTGCCATAAATCATCGATTCCTTTAGTTATCACTTTTCTCCTCTGATAATTTCGTCTTGCTTGTTTATGTAACTCTTTAACTATTTTTTCTTCACTCATATTTCGATCATCAATTCCTTTGATTGGAACTTTCTTTCTTTGATAATTCCGTCCTGCTTGTTTATGTAATTTCTTATCCATTTTTTAACTTATACGTCTTTTGGAATATATGAAGTTCTATCTTTATTTTCATCAACTGTAAATGTAGAGAGCAGTTTGTCAAAATGCTCCTTTGCGTATGACTCGATAACCTTCTTTATTTGTGACTGCAATTTTCCCCCTAAGTCGATATTGTAATTCATTTTATTTCGTATTTCATCTTGCACAGTCTCAGAACACTCTTCCACAATAGTATTAGTTTGTTTACTAGACTCTTTTTTCATGGTTTGAAGCTCATTATTTAAAGCACTCATAGGAATTGTGGTAGTATCAATTCTTGATTCCAAAATGTTTATTTGAACTATTTTTTTTATCAATCCTATCAGTTATTTCCTTTGAAGAATTTATTTTAGAATTGATTAAGTTTATTACTTGATTCATCTGGGCATTCATATTTGTGTTTATTGTACTCAATAAACTTTCAACATATTTTTTATTCGATACACCACTTTCATGAATAGGAACACCAACTTGAATAATTCTTTTTGTTCGAGCATCATAAACCTCTTCATCATTCACTTGGATTGACTGTATCAAATTGGAACGTACATATTCTTCAGTTTTATTGATCAAATTATCAACATACTTTTTTGTAGTAACATCATTTAATTGTAACGGATCTGCAGCATTTATTATTCTTAATTTATTTACATCATATTCATTATTATAATTCAATTTTAATAATAATTTGTCAAACTTATGTCTGCTCCTTAAATGTCTTCCGAATTTGTCAAGCACCATTTTCAGACTGATATTTTTTTTTTCAGTTTACTTAAATAAATTTGCTTCCCTTAACTCTTCCAAAATTGATAGAATTTCATTATCATGATTATTATTACCTGCTTCTTCAGATGCTGTAATCAAATGTAACCTTCTAACTAGTGCATTTGAATCATTCCAATAAATATAATCTCTTTCAAAATCAGTGTATTCTTTTGTGTTAGGAATTAAACCAAATCCAGTTTTTTTCTTTGGTGTATAAACAAATGGATGTCTCTGTTTCATTGTTGTTATGCGTGGTTGAAAAATATTCACATACTTCCAGTTACTTGATCCTTTGATTCTACCTGAAGATTCATGACCAACACGATGACTATTTGTTTGTAATAAAATATTCATATAAGTATTTTTATCATTTTCTGTAACTGAAGTTTGCTCTGGACGATTTTTGAATAACAATTCATAAAGACCTCTTGTACCTTCATATGGCTCTCCGTCAATGTAGAGTGTATCATGTTCAACTATAATATCAGCATTTCCAATTTTGAATGCAACATTTTCTTTTCTTATTCCATGAATCGCGTCTTTCTCACTATCACTAGCTGTTGCAAAATATTTTAAGTAATCTGCTATCATGTCTCCATGTTGATCTTGTGAAAATTTGTACTCTTCAGTACCCTCCGGAGTCTTTAAAAAATCTTTTATTGATGACTTAGGTGATATTTCCTCACTTTTTTCAATAACTGTTTCTAATTTTGAGAAAGGTGGATGTTGTATGCTTTTTTCTTTCCTGTGAACATTTTTGTAGTCGCTAATTCCATCTTCCTCACCGTCACTTGACGATTTATCACTTAATGATAACTTTCTCATCTTTAATGGTTTCTCAAATTTGGAATTGCTTTTTTAAAATTTTTTCTCGTCAATTTCAATTGATTGTTCTAAACAACACTTTCATTGGACGTTTCTTTCGTGTTTCCAGACGTTTCTCTCGTGTTTCTAACAATTTCTTGAAGTGGTTCAGTAATAGGTTTATAAGTTTCATTTAAAAAAGAATTCATCTCCGATTTTGTATTTTTCAAATTTCTATATTTCTTTCTGATCACATTACTAGCGTCAATAATTTCTTTTAATTTTTTTTTATCAATTTTTTTAACATAATCTTCCATCATCATGTTGTAATGACTATTGTAACACTGACAACAAACTAATAGCGAGTATTATTATAAAGTTTCCTCCATATAAAAAATAACTTTATTTTTTTGTGGAGAATTCATTACGTTGAACATTTCAAAAATTTACTGAACCCATTTCGATAACGCCCAGTTCCACATTCTTCATCCATAACTACAAATCCATTATTTTTCCTCAGACATTCTTCACAGAATTTTAAAAAAAATTCATATGTCATATCATTTCCATATGATCATTAAAAATATGTCTTAAATTTAAATCATCTTGTTTAAAAAGTATTAGAAAATTTGTATTATCTCTTAATAAATGTTTTGGTATGTGAGCGTATGATTGACATAAATAAAATGAATCTACATTGTTATGCCGTCCACGACAAAAATAATTGCGCATACAGTCCTGACGGTCGGTGATTACATCATCGAAAATAAATATAGAATTTGCTTTTGCTTTTTCTGGTACAACAATATTTCCACTTGTGCTATAAGAATGATATCCCATACCTTTTATACGTTTTAAACAATTTTTTAAAAATTCCAACTTTGGCTGATTCAAAGTTTTCGAATATATGTAGACATTCTCATATTTTAATCCATTAGGATGAGTCAATATACTCAACATTACATTTGTTTTACCGCAATTTGAAGGTTCGCTTATTATTCCTCGTATATTTGAAGGAAGTAAATTGCTATGTTTTTTTTTACACTTATTTTATAGTTCATGTAAAAAATTTTCACTTTTATACCTCGTTCTTGTTTTATAAACTTAATTTTTTTCATTTTTTTTCTTGTTGAGAACTATAAAAACAGTGTAATAGTAATATAACTTTCAGTCTAATTTATACTTTCTTAATGATTATATATGGTGAAGGCTTTGTTAATAACACTATTGATAATTCACCTTTTGAAATCCACTTACCAGGGTATAATTTTTATGGTCCGGGTATAAGGTTAAAAGAACGATTAGATCGTAACGATTCCGGAATTAATTCATTGGATAATGCATGTAAAGAACATGATATTGCGTATTCAAAAAGTAAAGAATTGAGTAGTAGACATAAAGCAGATAAAGTATTGCAAGAAAAGGCGTGGCAACCAGTAAAATCTAAGAACTCATCTTTTAAGGAAAGAGCAGCAGCTTGGACGATTACGAATGCTATGAAAGTAAAGAGAAAACTTGGCATGGCTTATAGAAGAAGGAAACAGAAGAGATGTGTTATTAAAACACCGAGGAAAATTGGAGGTATTCTTCCAGCTTTGATACCTTTACTACCATTAATTGGTAAAGCAATATTAACAGGTGCTATAAGTGGTGCTACTGCATATGGTACTCAGAAAGCGTTAGGGAAGGGTTTATATCTAAAACCCTATAAAAGAGATTCGGGCATGCGAAAAAAAAAAAATCGAAAATATTTTTTCTGAATAATTTACCAAGGCGAGCACTGAAAATTCTCGATTTATCAAAATATTGTAAAAATATTCCATATTCTCGTGGAATATTTATGAGGAATTCATTACCAAAAAAGCCATATGCAAATGAATGTGCAAATTTAAATTTAGATGATGAGAATAACTCTGGATCGCACTGGGTGGCTTATAGAAAAAAAAAATATATAGTTCAATACTATGATAGTTTTGGTAATTTGCAACCACCAAAAGAATAAGTAAACTATTTGGGAAAAAATGTGACGATAAGATATAATCATGAAGCTTATCAAAATTTTGATACATATATTTGTGGACATTTATGTTTAAATTTTTTAATAAATACTATATAATTTTTATTTTCCATCATTTCAGTTTGAAATGTCCGGTGATAAGTTTCCTCAAATTATTGCGATAGATGGTAATACCTCAGAAATAAGTGTAGATTTTTCCCCCCCATAAAAGGAAAATATTATATGAGATTTGATTGTCTAGATACGTATAATACAATACCAAATATAGATAAAACAAATAATCAATTCTATTTTGACAATAAAATAGTTGAAATTCCAGAAGGTTCTTATGAAATTGAAGACATTGAAAGTTATTCACAGAATCAAATAAATAATTCAAATTTGATTAACTTGAATCATAACAATGGAATAATTAGGGAGAGAAAAATAAATTATCTTAAACTAGAGGCTAATAATAATACTTTGAAATGTGAAATATTCTCATCGTGTAAAATAGATTTCACTCAAAATAATTGTATAGGAACATTGATAGGATTTGATAAACGTATACTTGGACCAAACATCGAGCACGAGTCTGATAAACAATTTGAAATATTCAAAGTAAATGTGATACGCATAGAGTGTAATATGGCAATTGGTTCATATATAAACGATAAACCATCTCACATAATCCATCAGTTTTATCCCGACGTCCCACCTGGATACAAAATTATAGAATCAATGAAAAAAGAAACATATTTACCAATCAACACAGAAGAAATAAACAACATAATAGTCAAAATTACTGACCAAGCAGGAAGACTTATAAATTTTAGAAACGAAAAAATTAACATTCTAATATATTTACAAACTATTTCATGAAAATGGGAATAGACTATAAAAGAACGCAATTATTGTCGAAAACGGTTATTCATTCTCAAACTGAAAACAAGTTAACACCCAAAAATATTGCATTCCTGAAATCTTTGGGATTAAAAATGAAAAAATAAATAATGATTGATATTTTGAATATTCGATCCGACATTATATTTGATAGTGCTATAGCACGAGTAGAGATTCATCCACATTTACCGTACGTTTCTTCAACTTTTGATAGGAGTGATCAAATTGTTATACCAATTCAGCAACAAGATATTTACACGTTACCTAGTGAGAGTTACATTTATATTGAAGGTGAAATGACAAAATTAAATGATGAAAAGCCGCCAATAGAAGTAACCTCTATATCCAATAATGGAATTGCGTTCTCATTTGATGAAATTCGATACTCATAAATGGTGTTGTTATCGATAAAAATAAATTCGTTGGTATTAGTAGTACAATGAAAGCATTATCATCTTAATCTCCCCCAAAAGCTGCTAGTTATGAAAATGCTGGTTGGGGTTCACATAGGATTTTCAACAGTAATGGCGACTTCAATATTTGTATTCCGTTAAAGTTACTCTTGGGATTTTGTGAAGATTATAAAAAAATTCTTATAAATATTAAACAAGAATTAATCTTGATACGAGCAAGGAATGATGAAAACTGTTATTCTAACACCGAGAATTTGAGAATAACCATTCTAAACTACAGTGGCATGTACCGCATCTTTACGTAAATGATGAAGAACGACTACAATTGTTGAAAATAGTCGATTCCAATAAGATAATACAAATACCATATCGTGGTTGGGATTTTCACGAATATCCTACATTACCGACAACAAATGAAGTAACGTGGATTAAAAAAACATCCACTCAGCTTGAAAAGCCACAAGCTGTCATTATTGGTTTTCAAACAAACAGGAAGAATATAATAAGTAAAAGTGCTAGTGAATTTGATTACTGTAATCTAACTAATATTGAGTTATATTTGAATTCTGTTTGTTACCCATACAATAATCTGGATTTACATTTTGGAAATAATCGTTCCGCATTACTATACGAAATGTATATCAATTTTCAGAAGTTCTATTATAAGCAAGAAAGTGAACCTTTATTGACCAAAAATTAATTTGAGCAAAAAGCTCCATTAGTTAATCTAGATTGTACGAATCAAAATGAAACAATAAAATCTTCTTCTGTTGATATAAGGCTTGAGATAGAAGCGAATGAAAATTTTCCGGATAATACATCAGCGTATTGTTTAATATTGCATGACCGAATTACTGAATATAATCCGTTATCAGGAAATGTAAAAGTAGTATCATGAAGAATAAAAGCAATAGAAATTTAAAAACACTTATTTATTTTATAATTATTTATTTACAATAGATTCAATTACATTATACAATAAATTGAGACTAGAAGATTCAGTTGAAATGGTTGTACTTGCTATGAGATGAACGTGTTGTATTTTGTTTGCTTAGATTTTAATTTCATACATATTTTATATATATATATATATATATATATATATATATATATATATATATATATATATATATATATATATATATATATATATATATATATATATATATATATATATATATATATATATATATATATATATATATATATATATATATATATATATATATATATATATATGAAGAAATAAATTTTTTGTATTGTGTATGCTGTATTAATTTTCTTAACTCAGCTAGCGCTCATTATTCTTTTTGAGCGTTGTGTTTCATTCAAACAAATTTTATCACCAATTTAGCATTCAAGGATTGCAAAGAAGATGTTACTTCAAAAAGTTTGAGGTTTGATTAATTTTGTTCAAACGTGCCAATTTTATAATGACCCCATGGCAGCGTGTCAGTTGTGTTTTCTCGAATATACCGTTTATCATCATTTGAACTCAAAGTAAGTTTGTTTTGTTCGATGGAAAAAATATTATGTGCTCTGGAAATTATATTTCGTTGTGTTTTGTTAAGTTCTGATTTATTGAACAGAGTATTTTTATAGTCGTCAATCGTTAAAGTTCCTGTTATATTGGTTGGAATTCCTCTTGCTCTTGAATGTGCTATTTCTTCATTTTCTAGAGTGAAACTATACATTTTTGAACGTAATCCAACAAATTCCGTCATTATTTGTCCTCCGTTCTCATCTTTAAATAATCCAACAACCTTCTTATTCATCAATGGAATATTATATCTATTACCCAATTCATAATTTGAAGTGTCAAATCTATGTATATCTTGTTTTATTTTTACATATGGATCCTCATTGGTGAATTCGTACAAGTAACTGTCAGTATCCATATAAAGAAGCTTAGGACTTTTATATATTTTCAGTATATAATTATAATCAAACTCATACATCAAATGTTTCGATAATTCAAGAATGACAATTCTAGTTTTTGACAATTCTATTGAAAATAAATTTTCATCAAATAATATAACTTTTTTACAATTTGGTTTAGCAAGTAATTTACGAGTACCATAACGACCATTCCAAGATGAAACTAATTTAATATCACGTCTGTTTCAAATATTTCCTATTGACTTACCAAATATTGCATTATTTCTCAGTTTATAGTAGTTTTTTGCGAACTCGCTGACAGCATTTTTTCGAAAATTTGTATTGATATCAATATACTCCTTCAACCAAGGTGATTGATTGAACTTGATAACGCGATGTATTTTTTCTAATTTAACTCCTAAATTCAACGCTTGTTTTGAATTTGTATAGTAAATTACATATTTTTCTTTATTATATAATGTGGTCATAAGTTTTTTGTGTTTTGAGTTTGGAGGCGTACGGTGTTCAGAGCACAAACAAAAATCTCTAAATTCATCATGCAGCTCTTCTGGAATATTTGAATCAACCTCTAGTATATACCCTTCAGAGTTTTGATTGGATATTAACATGATGTTCAGTTCTTTTATTTCACAATCAGTTAACCATGAAAATCCTCCATATGGCAGATTTTGCGTCATTGCATAATCATACAAGTTGCAAGCGTCAAAATACATCAAAAACTTCTCATCTTCTTCTTTATTATAACTATTCATGTATCGATTATTAGCACGAGCATACCGATTGCAACATTGGCTTATATCACCTGAAAAAATATAATTTTCCAATCCTTTGTTGAATCATTCACTAATAAACAAGTTATACCACGAATGACACGTTCAAAAAAAAGTAACATATCTATATCTGTCAAAAGTTCCAATCGTATTTTAGTAATCTTCAACATAGAATCCCAAGCTATGCCTAAAATAAAACAATAATATTGAACAACTTTTAACGTTGAATATAATTCTTGATTTTCAATATAACATACCAGGTGTTGTATAATAGAATGCTGGATCCAAGCCATGAGATTTTAGACATAAATTTCTGAAGTTTTCGAAAACATCTGTCAAGAGAAGTACATCTGTCTGTAGATAAAGTTCCAAATAATCATCCAGCGTTTCACAATCAAATGTATACTAATTGCGCGTGATCATAGTTTCCATCGCTAATATGTACATTATTCAGTTTAGAGTAAAACTCAGACTTTGATGGTAAATGTTTCATTTCTAAACATTCCCAATTATTGACATAATCATACGGTAAAATCCCTTTTCTAGTAAGTAAATCTCTTTTCATTTCATTTGTATAATGTTCAATGATGAAAACTAAGTCTGAAGGATCTAAATTGTCGGGAAGTTTTTCAAATGCACTTTGCAGAAATCTGTAGAATTGAAATTTTTTAAAATAATACTACTATACCATACTATTTAAATTATTTAATTGAATACCTATATGAATCAAGAGATCTAAACGTCATTCCATTAACTTTTTTTGAGCAGGATATATATTTTTCTTCTGTTGATGGAATAAGTCTTATTGCTTCCTTTGTTGCTCCAAGCTCTCTTACAATCAGATGGCTATCGTAACCACTAAAATTATGGAAATTGTTGAATAATTGATTTGCAAATATGTATCAGCACTGCTATGTATGAAAAAATGATATAGAAACATATTTTGTATTTTTGTTTACTGAGTTACTGACAATAAAATTATTGAAACTGTCAAATATCTTTTATATTACAAAGAATTATTTATTGCAGCCCAAAGTGGAATGAATGCTTGAATACATGATCATTTTCAATAGGTTATGAGGCCCAGAAGCATTGTGCAATAAGATTTTTCAATAGTTTAGCAGCAAAGTAAATGTTGGTACATCAGTTTTTCCTTGGTTATCCTATGTGAAAAAAATATAAAACGATGGACAACGACGCTGCGAGAATAAGTAAGCTGAAAGGTAATGAAAATTGGGCGACTTGGAAATTTCAAGTTCGTGTCACGCTACAAGCAATTGGTGCATGGGACGTTGTAAATGGTGATTCGGTCAAGCCGGTGTTAGCGGAAAATGTAGATGCAGCAGAAATACAAGCGCAAACAAAGGCGCTCGTACATTGGAAGAAGGCTGACAGTGTAGCACAGAAAATAATCGGTCCATCAGTTGAGGAACAACCATTAATGCACATTATCAATTGCGATTCTTCCAAAACTATGTGGGATAAACTGTTGTCAGTGTATGAACAACAATCTGAAGCTAGTATTTACATGTTGCAACAAGAATGGTATAATTTGAAAAAGAATGACAGCGACAAGATGGCGATTCATATTTCAAAAATTCAAGATCTTGCTTATCGTTTGAAAACTTTTGGAGAAAATTCATCAGATTCAATGATAATGACCAAAATATTGATGACGTTGCCAAATTATTATAATCATTTTGTTTGCGCATGGGATTCAACACATCATGATGATCGCACCATTTCCAATCTTATTTCTAGATTAACAATAGAAGAGAAAAGAATGCAATATCAAGAAGACTCTCAAAGTGATGCTTTGGCGGTAAGAAAGCAAAGAAGAAATTACAATAAAGAAAACTCAAATTTCGGTAACAAGAATTCGCGAAGATTGGGTAAATGTTTCAAATGTAATAGAGAAGGCCATTGGGCTAGAGAATGCGAAAGTCAAAACGGTAATCAAGACAAATTTAATTCATATTACTCGAAAAACAAGTCACAAGGCGATGCTCTTGTGGGAGAAACATCAACCCTAATCACAGGCACAAAAACAGAATCATGGTTTCTTGATTCAGGTGCCACAGATCATATTTCTAATCAACGCAACTGGTTTATAAATTACAAAGAATTTCAGAATCAAATTCCCGTACGTATAGGTGACGGCAAAACCATATTAGGATATGGAAAGGGAGATATTAATATTCTAGCATTTGATGGAAATAAATGGAACGAAAAATACTTATCAGATGTCCTGTATGTACCTGATATTAAATATAATTTGTTCTCATTAGGTGCCACATTAGACAAAGGAATGACACTGCAGTCAAATAAGACATTATGTCAGTTAATACAAGGAGAGCGTATTATTGCAGTGGGAGAGCGAAGTAATAGATTATATGGAATGAAATTTGAGGTCGTGACAGAAAGAAACGGAGTTCAAGCAAATATTGTAACAAAAGACAGAATCTCAATATGGCACAAGAAAATGGCGCACCAAAACTTTTCGCATGTGAAGAAAGTTTTGATGAAGAAGGAAGTCAATTTTATAGATGATAGTGATGACATATGCGAAAATTGTATTATTGGAAAACAACATCGTTTACCATTTTACTCAAGCAAGACAAATTCATCTAAAATTGGCGATGTTATGCATGCCGATATCTGTGGGCCAATGCAAGAAATTTCGGTCGGAGGATCAAGATACTTTCTTCTATTTAAAGATGATTTTTCCCATTGGAAAACAGTATATTTTCTGAAACATAAATCAGAAACAGCAGCATGTATAGAAAATTTTCTGATAAAATGTCAGAAACACATTGAACATGGAATTAAAGTCTTAAGGACTGATGATGGACTGGAATTCATCAACCAAGAAGTACAACGAATAACTTTCAAACATGGTATCATACATAAGCGATCAGTAGCTTATTGTCCAGAGCAAAACGGATCAGCTGAACGTGAGAACCGTACTGTAGTTGAAGCTGCAAGAACAATAATACATGCAAGCGGTCTGCCAATCAAACTATGGACAGAAGCTGTTAATACAGCAGTAACTGTTTTAAATCAGACAGGTACAAGCAGCATTAAAGATAAATCTCCTCAATCACTCTGGTTGCATAAAGAGGTAGATATCAAGAATATGAAGATTTTCGGAGAAGAAGTATATACACATATAACGAAAGAGAAAAGGAGAAAATGGGATTCTAAAACAGAAAAAGGTTTCTTTGTTGGCTACGATAATGAAGTAAAAGGATTTCGTATTTGGTTTTCGAGCAGAAATCAAGTAAAAATTCATAGAAATGTTATATTCACTGGAAAAATATATAAAGATACACTTCAAGAGGGAGAACAAGGTGAAAAGAACACGTATTGTAATTTTGATCAGCAAGAAGAAATTGATTTGGAGCAGTCAGATTCTGCAGAGAATAATGAAGCAGAAAAAGTCCAAAATAATAAAGTAAATGTCACACAAAATGACGCAGCAAATATGACACAAAATACTGAAGTTATCGTTGAGAATGAACAAAATGAAGTAGCACCTGCACAAAAATTCAACTTGAGAGAAAGATCAAAATTAAAACGACCAGAACGTTTTACAGAAACCAATGCAAATACTACCATAATATCAGATTATTATGAACCAACATCCTATGAAGACGCAATCTCATGTGAATATCATGAAAAGTGGATAGAAGCCATGAAAGAAGAAATTGATTCTTTACAAATTAACAAGACATGGATTTTAACCACTGAAATTCCCGAATGTCAAGAGATAGTTGATTGTAAGTGGATTTTCAAGATTAAAAAGAATGCAGATGGAAGCATTTGTCGATATAAAGCAAGATTAGTTGCGAGAGGATTCAAGCAAAAAAGTGGAATAGATTACAACGAAACATTCAGCCCCGTTGTAAGATTTGATTCGTTAAGAATAATTTTGTCTTTGGTAGCCTCAAAATGCATGAAAACACAACAATTTGATGTGAAAACGGCGTTTTTACATGGTAATATTGAAGAACGAATTTTGATGAAACAACCACCAGGTTTTGATGACGGCAGTGGACGAGTATGCTTATTAAAGAAAAGTATTTATGGACTCAAGCAAGCTGCTAGATGCTGGAACCAACGATTTACTGATGTTCTTGCCAAGTTTTCAATACAAGCTTCTGAAGCAGATCCTTGTGTTTTCGTCAACAACAGTAAGAGTGAACAAATTATTTTAGCCATTCACGTAGATGATGGGTTGGTGGCTTCAACCAATCAGGAAGCTATCAATAAATTGATTTGTAATTTAAAAAACGAATTTGAAATTACAACAAGCGAATTAAATCACTATCTTGGTTTACAAATAGAGAAATTATCTGATGGATCAATATTTTTGCATCAAGAATGTTATACCAGAACAATTATAAAAAGATTCAATATGGATAATGCTAATAAAGTTGCTGTACCAGCAGACAAACATCATCAAATGTGTGCTATGATGCATACAGGAGAAATAGAAGATACAAAAGCACCATACAGAGAAGCAGTAGGCAGTTTGCAGTATTTATCAATAGCTACGAGACCAGATATAACCTACGCCGTAAACGCTGCAAGCCAATACTTGGAGAATCCTAAGAAAATTCATTGGAATGCAGTTAAAAGGATCTTAAAATATCTCAAAAGAACACTACGTTACGGTCTTCATTTTGTAAGTGAACAAAATTATTTATTATCTGTATTTAGCGATGCAGACTACGCTGGTGACGTGGAGACTAGAAAATCTACCAGTGGTTTCGTGGTAAAACTTGGAAAGTCAACAATAGCCTGGCATCTACCAAACAGAAGACAGTAGTACTGTCTACTACTGAGTCCGAATATGTTGCAGCGTGCCAAGCCGTTAGAGAACTGGTATGGTGTCAAAATCTATTGGAAAATATCACTGGAATCAAGAATATTCCTACAATACTCTACATAGATAATGAAAGTGCTATACGTCTCATCAAGAACCCTGAATTTCACAAGAGGACGAAGCATATTGATGTACAGTACCACTTCGTCAGAGAAAAGTTTGGTTTGAAGAAATTTGAGTTGCAGCACGTATCATCACGTGAACAACAAGCAGATTTGTTAACCAAGCCTCTACCAAAAGATGCTTTCCAACATCAACGTGATATTCACAAACAAAATTAGCAAATCAAAGTGGGAGTGTTGAATAATTGATTTGCAAATATGTATCAGCACTGCTATGTATGAAAAAATGATATAGAAACATATTTTGTATTTTTGTTTACTGAGTTACTGACAATAAAATTATTGAAACTGTCAAATATCTTTTATATTACAAAGAATTATTTATTGCAGCCCAAAGTGGAATGAATGCTTGAATACATGATCATTCTCAATAGAAATAAATAGGAATAAATGAGAGTTTTTTGTAATTTAAATTACAATTATTATGTGCAGGCCCCTGATAACGACCTAAAAATCATGTTATTTCAATAATGGTAATTAGTAGAGTGTAAATATGATAAATTACTATTATATGAGTGAATTTCTCTCATTAGATAAGTGACAGTGGTCTCTAACTTTTTTTTCTTTCTTATTTCCGTCATTGATGATTGCTCCATTACATATGTGACAAATATTAGTACTATTGAAATTATCCCAATTCTCAGAAGTCATTTTTAATGGTGCTATATTTTTATAAAAAGTTTGTACCATGTTTGCCAATTCTTCCAATTTATTCATAAACCATACAACCGCTTTAGGTCCACGGCATGAATCATGAAATGATAATGATTCATCGTATGAGCATACAACTTGATACCCTATAGCACATGGAATATGATGTTGATAAATATTTGTGAATGGTTGAGTTGAATTTGGTTGGCAAGAATGTACTGAAATAGTTAAACACTCTATATCGCTGTATATGACAAATGGATGTGCCTGTCCGTGCATAAAATTCTTGAACTTTATTCATTTGTCACCTTCGGAAGGCATTTCAATTTTTACAGCATCCATTAGACAACAGTCTTCAATATGACGTTGAAATGAAGCAAATGTTTCAAAATATTGTAAGCAACGATCACAAATGTATTTATGATTTTTTTTTTTAGATAACTGCACAGCCATTAAACGAGAAAGAGATTTAATCCATGCATAGTGGGATTTGAACTCATTTTTAAAATATAATAAATTAATATGAATATTTTTTTTACATTTTGTATAATGAAGAGGACCAACAATCATATACGTTTTCAATTTATGATCAAATTCTAAGCCATATACATTAATTGATATATCATTTTGATTTTCAAATTTTGAAATGATTGAAAGAGGTGTGGGAAACATTATTCCTGTCAAATTGAATATTTCACTTATTTCACTATGATTTATAGGATAATTAGAAACTCTCTCAGGGTGTGTGTCTATATTATATGAAGCAGCCGAAATAGCCCAAATAAAACATTTTTCGTCGTTCAGATTTTTAACATTGATAACAGCTTTTTTATCATTTATACATTCTGGTAGCTCAATATAAGAAGAGCCACCTGTATTCAATACGTCATATTCACAAATATTGACCTAAAAAAAATTAATTTAGTAAAAAAGTTCCTACTTGTAAATATAAGACTCGATTAAGAGCTTTACCACTCTCTCCTTCTTGAAACTCTGACATATGTACCAAAATTGGTGACTGTACATGATTGGTGAACCAATCAATAAAATCATTACTTATTGTTATTGGCATCATTCTAGATTGATGATATATATTAGTGAATATTTCACTATTCCCTTTTTTTATAACATATTCACATGCTAGTTCACAGTTTAGTTTAACAGGTGATTGAAAATTAAACATGAATTCTCCGATTTTTTGAACAAGTTCTAGAGAACATTGATTAAGAAATCTAATTGGATCTATTATGTTTTCATTATTTAATAAACGACCAGAAAATACTCTTTTAACAAACGAGGTCCTTATAGCTTCCCAAGTTAACATTTTATATTCACGGTTTATTATTATAACTCACTACTATCAAATTATAATCTGAGCAAGCAAAACACAACACCTTCACCTCATAGCAAGTACAACATTTTGAAACTAAATCTGCTTTTTGAAAAAACATATTTTGAAGTGAACAGAAATATGTAGAAAAATATTTTCCTTCTCTTTGCTATCAGCAAAATGCTGATTTTCCCATTTTGTAACCTAGATTATTTTTTCTAATCAAAAATTTTTGTGAAAAATATGTTTTTCGAAAAACAAAATACAAAATACAAAAACAGGATTTTGAGAAACCGTTTTTACTTAGGTATATAAGGTGATTCTCTAGAAATGTGCATTCATTCGTTCTGTAGAATAAAATAGTAATTAACTAATACTACATAAAAATCAATTCTAAAACGTGAACGCGAAATATAAAAATGTAAGTATACTTCTTATTTATAATATTGTTCTGAATATTCATTGCTTCATTGTATTATAGAATATAGACAAATTGAATAAAATTGGCCCAAGTCAATTCAAAACTAATGTAAGCATTGAAGATTTGGAAGATAACAAATTTTATAAAGTAAACGCGGGCCGTTATGTCAATACTCGATATGGGCCTTCAATATTATAAGAAATCGAGAATTTTATCACATTCTTACCGAAGCGGTTCAATGACCTGTCTAAAGAAGAAGTGGAGACTCTATTCAATAAAGAAAATTAGTACTTAAAAATAGATCGGAGTGACAACGCTCTGAACATAATTTTTGAAGTAAATCCTTGAAAAATTATTCTACAAAAATAATTACTCATATTTACGCAATTTAAAAAAATTATCATTCATATTTACTCATTAAAAAAAAAATATATATATATATATCATCAATATTTACTCATATTTATAACTATTTTATAAAATTGTAAAAATAAAAATCATTCCATCGAACTATTGAAAGAAAAAGTGTACATTCTCCTACATAATTCCAATTATATTTTCAAAATTTTCTTATTTGGTTTAACAGCGTCAACATTCAAATAGTTTTTGTTTTATTGTATCATTTAATATGGATAAAAAATAGAATAAAATTGTTCAAAGTAAATTTATAATCAACATTAACATTAAAAACTTGAAAGATAACCAACTATATAAAGAAATGTGCTGCTTTTCAATAAGCTGTCAGAAAAAGTGAAGAATCTATTTAATAAAGAAAATATTTATCTAAAACTAGATTGGAGTGATCACACTCTGGATGTTACTTTTTGGAAAAGTTTTGGGAGAATAATTATCCATATTTACTCATATTTATAACTATTTTATAACATTGTTAAAATTAAAAATGTCTCAACAGGCTATTAAAAGAAGAAAATATACATTCTTTAATTTAATTTCATACTATATTTTTTAAAAATTCTTATTTGTTTTAACAGCGTCAGCGTCCTTACTTCCTAATGATTCAATACATTTTCTTATTTCAATTTTTGTTCTTTATTTTTACACAATAACAAATTTCATTAGTTTTAGTGCTATTATTATGGACTCACAATGTTATGAAACTCTTGACAATAGTTCTTTCGATTTGTTAAATTTAATAGAAACATGGCCCAGCTGGAAAAACTATTATGATGAAGAAATGATTGATGAAGAATCATTCATATATCAATGCGTCCATAATTATCCAAATATAACATTTTTTCCTAACGAATTCAGAAAAATTATATCAAATTCAATTCTTAAATCAGAAATTTCATACTTTTGTGTGTCAGTTAAGGAATATTTAACCAATGGCTCATATAATTACTGCTATAATTGTACGCAAAATTTATATAGTTCAAATAATTTACAACAAACAATTGAAACCAATGAAACAAAAAAATTCAATTTAACAAGTAATAGATATATACATTTGCAAAGCTTAACAAATTTTTCCAGTGTAAAATGTAACGGCTGTAATAAATTTCAATTTCGTGTCAAAGAAATTCAAGAATGTGATTATTGTAAACCATTTGTTGCAAAAGAAGCATTAAAATACTGTCAAAAAGTTGTTGTAGAGTATAATAGTTCATAAACAAGCAAAGTTAAAATCATCTTCATTTTTTTTTTTAGAAATATAAAAGTGGAATTAGAAAGTAACGAATCTTTCGATATGAGACATAATGAATTACGGAATATTCTCGAACAATGGGATAAATGGGATAATTTTTATTATGAACTAATAGACGCTGACGAAGAAAGATTGAATGAAATGATATCCTATTCTTCAAACACAACTTTTTTCTCAGAAGACCTCAAAACTCTAATATCAAATTCTATGGTAAACTCAAAATCTGTTTATTTTTGTATTAATATTTTCAAATATTTGACAAATGGATCATATAATATCTGTTTTGATTGTTCACAAGAATTGTATCATGAAAATTATTTACATGAATTGATTAACATGAATATTGTTAAGAATTTTCATTTAACAGATTATAAAATATTACACCTATAGAGCTTATTATATTTTGACATGAAAAAATGTTATTAATGTGAGGACAACTTTTTCGAAACAAAAGAATTATATGAATGTTCTTATTGTACTAAATTTTTTACAGGAGAGACGAATAGATATTTAACAAAATTTCGTTATAAGTACCCTTGTACAAATGCATTCTTTAGTTAAAATAAGCATAAATAATTTATTGTGATAATTGAATAACAATGAACATATTTTTACAATGATATAAATAACTTGTTTTCTGTTTTATAGTGTACCTACACCTTCATCCTTCATTTTTTCTTTTAAAAATTCATACCTCTCTCTATTATATCAGAATATATTGCAATTAATTCTTTTGCTGCAATAACATAAATATTATCATCTAAAGTTAACAGCGAGTTTATATTTGCAACCATATTATTACCTGATTAAGATCCTGTACAAATTAGATCTGTATAGTATTCATAGCAATTTAAACAGTTCAAAAAATTCGCATACAGATATATAGATTCAATTAAATTGAACAATGTAGTCACGGATTCTAAATCAAAGCGTATATAATTATTACACCACTTTATAAATAAAATGTTTATATTGTCAATGTTATCAAAGATTAAATAGTAATTATTGAAACTATGATACTCTATATTATTTTTATAATTCAAATAATTCAAAATGATGAACTTGAGTTGTGTAAATTCATTCCAGTTATTCAAATTGAAACAAATAGTATTTGAATCATTTATGTTAAAGAGTCTTATCATAATTTCAAAATTATTCAATGGATTAAGTCCAATGCTCACCCAGTTACTCAAATTGTTATTTAGTACGTATCTATGTTCTAATATTAATCTTCTATTATTTTTAAATCTAACATCAACATTATTATATTGTAGAAAACATGGCACTAAATTATAATTTGTATCTACTTCCGAACTAGAAACACTATTAACACATTCTGACAAATTTTTTTCAGCACTTGTTTCTAAAACACATTGATAAACACCATCACTTATTTGTTGTTTTGGTTGATCTGATATATTTGACATGATATAATTTTCTTGTGATTGCAAGTTATTATTAGTTATGGCCGGTATTGGTGCTGTCATAATTGATGCCGGAATGTTCTCCTTTTTTTTTACACAATCTTTATTTATTTCATATACGCAAGAGAGAAACACATGTGTTCTATGTGCTCGTGAATTTTTGCTAAGTGAACTCAGTAATAATAATCAAATTTATATGAAGTTTATATAGTTCCGCACGAATTTTTCCAGTGATTCTATAATCGTGGAGTATCTCCAATCACACGAGGTGTAAGTGAACTATTTCTCTTAAATATAAATCTAAAACAAGGTGCAAAATTTACTTTTGGTTCATTTTTGCATACTTCGCAACATACAACAAGTTTCTGTTAATATTAATTCAATTAACCACTTCTTGTCAAATATAAGAAACGATTCTTTCGGCCATCACCGTACGTATTCGTCAGCAAAACTGCCTAACTTGTGCCCAAATTGCAATAAACATGCAAACAGCGATTCTAAAATCACTATAGCATGTCATGGATGCAAACTAAATACTCATTTGAGTTGCTTACAACTTACATTTGATGATGTGAGCCGATTGACTAGATCTGCTACTAAATCAGTGAAAATTCTATGCAATCGTTGTTTGAATGAGTCTGACTCAATCAATTCACTGAAAACACTAATTTTGTCTCTACAAACTGAACTTTCTGAAATCAAGCAAACATTGAATAACTTCCATCCGAATAATGAAGAAATTGATACAGAATCAATCATTGCAGAAATAAATGATAGGAAGAGAAAAAAACAAAATATTATTATCATAGGCCTGCAGGAAGAAAATTCTGAAAACTTAAATGAGCGTGTAGGTGAGATTATTAGGAAAATAGTTCCTAACATCAACATTACTGAATCAAAAGTCTTTAGAATTGGATCAGTCAGCAATGTTTCCAGAAGGCCTCGCCTAGTTAAAGCACATTTTGAGGGCTTATCAACTCCTATGAATATTCTGCGCAATGCAAAGAAAATAAGAGCAGTTCCCAGTTTGGAAAATATTTACATTAATGCTGATCGCACCCCTATGCAAATCAATTATTACAAGAAAATAAGAACCGAATTAAATTCAAGAGTAGAGAAAGGCAAGAATGACATAAAGATCATATATGAATTGGGTATTCCAACTATCTCTAAGATAACAAAAAACTAAAAAACGCACCGTCCAACTCGTCTCGTGGAAAAATTTCTGCATATTATCAAAATGTACAAAGCTTGAATTCTAAGCTCAATGATCTTGATATCAATCTCCGGACCTCCAATCATCATATTTTCGTCCTCACTGAAACGTGGCTCACTCCCAGTGTCTAAAATTCGGAATTCGAAAACTGTGATTACTCTTTCTACCGTAAGGACAGAAATTTCGTCGACTGCAATGTGTCGCGTGGTGGTGGAGGGATGATTCGTGTCAAAAGTTCTATTAACTCTATCCAGACTCCGCTCGTAGCATATACTGAAATGTTGCACAAAAGCATTGATCTTGTTTGTTGTAAATTAATGCATAAGGACATTCCTTTTTACGTTGTTGCTGTATATATTCCTCCTAGTCTATCACTAAGTGTTTATGAAGATTTATTTAGCTGTCTTGAGTCGATTCCATTTTTGAATATAAGTAACTATATAATCCTAGGTGACTTTAATATATCAGATTTTAATGTGAATTTGAATGCCAAATATGTACAATTAATCAATAACTTCATGACATTTTCAAACCTTAAACAATATAACTCTATAACTAAATGCGATGGTAAATTGTTGGATTTAGTTATTTCTAATGTAAACTGTGAGATCAAATATGAATCTTCTTGTATATTTCATAGAGAGTATAGACAACATCCAACACTTTGTATAGAATTTGATTTCAATTCTTCCAGCAATTGGAAAACGAAACTGAATGAAAGAAGATATAACTTTAGGAAAGCTGACTTTATTCAAATGTATAATTCTATTGCTAATTCTGATTGGAAGCGCCTGGATTCATTCACGGATGTGGATGAAGCTTGTGATCATTTTTACCAGGTCTTGTATAATATTCTCGACGAGTGCATCCCATCCTCTCCATCACTGTCCAGCTCTTTTCCACCATGGTATACTAAAAAAATTAGAACTGATCTTAAAAGGAAAGATAAAATTTTCAATTCATTCAAGAAATTCCCTGGGCACCCTGTATATGAAGAAGAGTACAGAAATTTGCGTAACACAATAAAAACTGATATCAGAATATAATATCAAAATTATTTGCGCAGATGCGAAGATAGTGTAAATAGCAATCCCAAATATTTCTGGAATTTCATTAATTCCAAGAAAAATACCAAGGGTCACCCTTTCAGCATGTACTGTGGCAATGATGATATGAATGATCCTAAAGCTATTGCTGACAGCTTTGCCAATTTATTTCAAAGTGTATTCACGCCACAAAATAGCAACAGTATCAGAAACAAATATGCGATAGATTACAATACATCTGCCCTAAATCATATCACAGAAAATGATATATTTTCTGCCATCAAGAAATTGAAATCAAATGGAACCTCAGGACCAGATTTGATCCCCAATTATAATATCAAGGACTGCGCTGTTCCATTCTCCTCCGCTTTACTTCATATACTTAATTTGTCATTGAAAACGTCATCATTTCCAAAAGTTTGGAAGTTGGCTCGCATAATTCCAGTTCACAAATCTGGAGACAAAAGTAATATACAGAATTATCGACCGATAGCTATTTTGTCAAATTTTAGTAAAGTCTTTGAAACAATAATCTACAATGCAATATACCCCTACGTTTATGATCAAATATCCACTGTTCAGCATGGTTTAATGAAAGGTCGCTCCACTTCAACCAATCTATGTAATTTCTCTGACTATATAGCTAAAGCTTTAGATGACCGTGAACAAGTTGATGTTATTTACACAGACTTTGCTGAGGCTTTTGATAAAATAGAACATGATATAATTCTCAAAAAACTTCACACTTTTGCCATATTTCCTTACTTAATACAGTTAATTGATACATACTTAACAGAAAGATCCCTATTTGTTCAGGTCTCTGGCTTCAAATCTCTTCTTTTTACTTCAACGTCAGGGGTTCCACAGGGATCCAATTTAGGACCTCTATTATTTCTAATTTTCATTAATGACCTCGCAGATGTAATCAATAGTCCTAAATTGATGTTTGCAGATGATTTAAAAATATATCGCCGTATCTCTGAAATACCTGATTGTGACTTTCTTCAAAATGACCTGTATAACATTCAATACTGGTGTCTCGAAAACAAGCTTCGCCTAAATATTGGAAAATGCAAGGTCTTATCATTCACGCAAAAACATTCAAAATTAGATTACGAATACATCATTGACTCGTCATCCTTAAAACAAGTAAGTGAAACACATGATCTTGGAATTCTATTTGACAGTAAATTTAAATCCAATTACACGTTACAGAACTGAGTCTGTCCTGTGTACGCACTCTTGGTTTCATTATCAGAAATACTCGTGATTTTATAAGTCTTGATCCAGTACTAGTCCTATATTTCTCTTTCATCCGGTCAAAATTAGAATATTGTGCCGGTATTTGGTACCTACACTATCACTACCAAGTAAAGTGTATTGAATCAGTTCAAAAAAGATTCTTAAAATACATGTATTTTAAAATTATGCACTATTACCCTTATCGGAATGTAAGCTATGAGATACTTCTACATATATTTGATTTTGAAACTCTGCAGGTGCGCCGGGATAAACTGTGTGTACTTCACCTTCACAATTTAATTTCTAACAAAATAGATGATTCTAACTCACTCGCAGAGATAAGTTTCCATACTCCGACTATCCAGACAAGATATCCAAAGTGATTCTATTTACCAAATGCAGATACAAATATTCAATCAAATTCTCCGATTTACAATATGTGCTCTATATATAATAATTCCTACTCACATTTAGATATACTGATGAATAATTTGAAATCTCCATTTCAGCCACAGCATTGAATATATTCCAGAGAATGCTGTCACTTAATTTATATAATGTATTAATGGTTCCTCTTGTTTGTGTTTTTGAAATTGTATACACTCTTGTATCCTGTCCTGTTATTGGGCTTCAAGCCTGTTGGACTGTGCGAATTAAATAAATAAATAAATTTTCTTCAACGAAGGCTTTTTGAATGTAATTTGTTTTTTTCCTATACCTAATCCTGTTTTAGACATATTGTTATTGTGCTGATGCATGATATCTGGAATAATCAATGAAACAATAAGTTAACAAAGATTCACAAATATATAATTTAACAAAATTACCTTTCGAAACTGAACTTTTAGTATTCTTCAGCTGAGATTTAGTTGATTCGTTGGGTGAAAAATTTCACTCCACTCTTATTTATAGTGTTTCTTATCTTATACTTTTTCTATTGGTAGAGATAAAACCAATGATAATTGGTTGTAATAAACGTACTTTCAATTGGCGAGTAAATTTTCATTCAGTTTCTTGAAAAAAATTTAATTAAAATGTATAAGAGAACAAAATAATCTAGTTCCTTCGCATTTCTATATATTACGTGTGTAAGTACGTTACTATTTGTTAAAATGATACCAATTTTTCTTATATATTTGTCTTTAGCATTAGGAAATGCTTTATTTGATTATGAGAGTTCGCTTACATATTTAGAATAATATGGTTATATAAATACTACTTCAACCTCTACTTCTTTGCTATTCATATCAAAGAATGATTCTTTGTATAAAGATGCGTTAAAAACGTTCCAAGAGAAATACAACTTGGAACAAAATGGTGAACTGAATAATGATACAATTAATTTTATGAAGAGACCTAGATGTGGAGTGAAAGATATTGATTTTTTCAAAACTCATAACATAAAATGGTCAAATGACACAATACATTGATTCTATCACGGAAATGATCAAAGAATAATGGATGTTATACAAAAAGCTTTTGATCTGTGGGCTGAATATACAAACATAAATTTTATTAACACTAATAATTATAATAGTGCGCATATATTCATTTCTTTCGGTTTCAATCTTCGTTATCGATTCAGACCATCTCAAGTTTGTAACAATTATTTTGATGGTAAAGGTGGAGTAATTGCACATGCTGACGCACCGAATTTGGGACTTCATTCAGAAATTCATATGGACATGTCTAAGAATTGGTCTTTCTCATTAACACCACCCGCTGATTATGATGAAACTAGTTTATCTCAAACTTTGGTCCATGAAATAGGTCATGTATTGGGTTCACAACACTCTGATAACGAAATGGCTGTAATGTACCCATTGAGTTTGAATAATATATTCAACAATGATTCATACGACTCACATCCAGATGATATTAAAGGCATCCAAAGTTTATATAATTTCACAAAAAAAAACAACAATAACTATCGAAGAATCTACTACAACAGAGACCCCAATTACATCTTTGAAAACAAATTTAATACAAACAAATACTGTAATTGATGATTTCCCAATTTTGTGTAATCAGAAAAGTTTCAATCATTTTCTCATAATTATTAAAAAAATGTATATTTTTCATGAAAAATGGGTATGGTATAAAACGTTAAACGATAATGAACTGATAAACAAACCTTTGCTACTGACAAACTTAATCAAATTTGTATCAGATAGCTTTCAAAAAATATCAGCTTTATATTTACGACCAAATGGAGATATCATGGTGATTATCAACGATCAATTCTACAATGTTAAATATCCTTCATTGATGATAAATACATCTTTAAATGAAAATTTATTCAATCATCTATACGTGATATACATGCCGCGATTAGTAACAGTTTCGGACGTACCTATATTTTTTATAATAAAAATGAATACATAGAAATAGATGAATGTAATTTTAGAATAAAAGATGAAGGATATGTTAAAGATCAATTTCCGGGTATTCCTGATGAAATTCAAACAGTATTTGAATGTACAAACGGACGTTTGTATTTTATAAAAGATGATAATTCTTACGAATTTAATGAATTTACCAACTCATTGGAACGTGCAGGGAAATTTGATTTATCATTGTTGAACATAGATTGTCCAAATATAAGCATACTTGAACAATTAAAAGTACTTTCATCAAAACTATTGCACTATCAAAATTTATAAAATATTATATATATATATATATATATATATATATATATATATATAATAGTCGATTAATTTCACTTTTCAAACTCATGTTGACAATAGCAATATTTGACTGCAAATGAGAGCTGTTAGACAATGATTTTATATATACATATATATATATATATATATATATATATATATATATATATATATATATATATATATATATATATATATATATATATATATATATATATATATATAAAATCATTGTCTAATAGCTCTCATTCGCTGTCAAATATTGCTATTGTCAACATGAGTTTGAAAAGTGAAATTAATCGACTATTATCATTTACTACGTGGAACAATCCAAATATACTACCTCAAAATCTAGCAAAAGCTGGATTTTATTCAACTAATTACAAAGATGTTGTAGAATGTATTTATTGTCATGTTTTATTACATAATTGGAAAGAAGGGGATGATGCTTTGGAAGAACATCGCAAATGCTCCAAGGATTGTCCATTCATAAGACAAACTTGTGGAGAAAATCTTCCACTGAATTCAAATGATTTCAAAACCATTTATGAGAAGTTTTTGAATGATACCCACAATACTGAAGAAAATAGAAGTGAAATTAATATAACTGATGGAGTGAAAAATCATATTAGATATGGAAATAGCGATAACAATAAATGGTGTTGTGATTTACAATGTTTCATTGTACCAAGACTTCAAATGGATGGTGTAGCTTGTGAAAAGTGTCATTCATTTGGATTCTGTCATTATAATTGTAAAACATTTATGTTAAATTTGCAAAACTGTCATAAAATAAAATATAATAGAAATTAATCATAGTTAATATTCATATATTCATTTTTTATAATCAAATAATTCTTAACCAAACCAATCATAGCCAAGAGAATCTTATTCTTATTCCAATAAAATTGAAGAAACCTATTTTTAAATACTACTAGCGCCATCTATGCAGCAAGGGAAAATACTAAACACAGCGCCATCTATTGAAATTGAAATGAACGGGAGTTAACTCATCCACTCCGCAAACCACCTCTCCAACGACATCTATGATCCAAAAAAATATTCTTTTTCTAAATTGGTCCAGGGCGTGACGTCAATTGAGATGCTGAGGATGCTACAGATTTATCTTTGTCCCAGAAACCGCCTTGCTTACCTACTTTTATGTGATTTGCGATACTTTGAAACTGCTCAGAATGTGGTAATTTTGACTTATTTCAAACTTCATATAACTGCAGATAGCGCTCTGAGAACACGGAATATGGAGTTTTTGTCAATAGATTCATACATATTATGAGGTCTTGAATAGGAATATGAACATTTTGATTGTGAAAATCCGCGCGGAAAAGCGTGATTTCGACTTATTCCAAAGTTTGTAAAACTGCAAATAGCACTCTAAAAACACAAAATATGATGTATTTGGTGCTAGATTCTGCCATATAACGCACTTTTGAAGCAGAATCTTGCTTCTGAGCAGATTTGCAGAGTCAAAAATTTCTCAACGAGACTCAGAAAAAACGCCGATAACTTGCTGGGAACGCAAAATTTTGTGCATTTGAGGACTTATTCATGCGTATCATGTTGTATTGGATAGATTCATGTGATCTGCGATACTTTGAAACTGCTCAGAATGTGGTAATTTTGACCTATTTCATACTTCATATAACTGCAGATAGCGCTCTGAAAACACGAAGTATGATGTTTTTGGTACTAGATTCTGCCATATAACGCACTTTTGAAGCAAAATCTTGCTTCTGAGCAGATGTACAGAGTCAAAAATTTCTCAACGGAACTCAGAAAAAACGCCGATAACTTGCTGGAAACGCAAAATTTTGTGCATTTGAGGACGGATTCATGCGTATTATATTGTATTGGATAGATTTATGTGATTTGCGATACTTTGAAACTGCTCAGAATGTGGTAATTTTGACTTATTTCACACTTCATATAACTGCAGATAGCGCTCTAAGAACACGAAATATGATGTTTTTGTCAATAGATTCATACATATTATGAGGTCCTGAATAGGAATATGAACTTTTCGATTGTGAAAATCTGCGCTGAAAAGCGTGATTTCGACTTATTCCGAAGTTTGTAAAACTGCAAATAGCACTCTAAAAACACGAAATATGATGTATTAGGTTCTAGATTCTGCCATATAACGCACTTTTGAGGCAAAATCTTGCTTCTGAGCGGATTCACAGAGTCAAAATTTTCTCAACGAGACTCAGAAAAAAACGCCGATCACTTGCTGGAAACGCAAAATTTTGTGCATCTGAGGACGGATTCATGCATATCATGTTGTATTGGATAGATTTATGTGATTTGCGATACTTTGAAACTGCTCATAATGAGGTAATTTTGACCTATTTCATACTTCATAAAACTGCAGATTGCGCTCTGAAAACACAGAATATGAAGTTTTTGTCAATAGATTACTACATATTATGAGGTCCTGGATAGGAATATGAACATTTTGATTGTGAAAATCCGCGCGGAAAAGCGTGATTTCGACTTATTCCAAAGTTTGTAAAACTGCAAATAGCACTCTGAAAACACAAAATATGATGTATTTGGTGCTAGATTCTGCCATGTAACGCACTTTTGAAGCAAAATCTTGCTTCTGAGCAGATTTACAGAGTCAAAAATTTCTCAACGAGACTCAGAAAAAACGCCGATAACTTGCTGGAAACGCAAAATTTCGTGCATTTGAGGACGGATTTATGCGTATTATGTTGTATTGGATAGATTTATGTGATTTGCGATACTTTGAAACTGCTCAGAATGTGGTAATTTTGACTTATTTCAAACTTCATATAACTACAGATAGCGCTCTGAAAACACGGAATATGATGTTCTTGTCAATGGATTCATACTTATTATGAGGTCCTGAATAGGAATATGAACTTTTTGATTGTGAAAATTTGCGTGGAAAAGCGTGCTCTCGACTCATTCCAAAGTTTGTAAAACTGCAAAAAGCACTCTAAAAACACGGAATATGATGTATTTGGTGCTAGATTCTGCCATATAACGCACTTTTGAAGCAAAATCTTGCTTCTGAGCAGATTTACAGAGTCAAAAATTTCTCAACAAGACTCATAAGAAACGCCGATAACTTGCTGGAAACGCGAAATTTTGTGCATTTGAGGACGGATTCAAGTGTATTATGTTGTCTTGGATAGATTTATGTAATTTGCGATATTTTGAAACTGCTCAGAATGTGGTAATTCTGACTTATTTTAAACTTCATATAACTGCAGAAAGCGCTCTGAAAACACGGAATATGATGTTTTTGTCAATAGATTCATACATATTATGAGGTCCTGGATAGGAATATGCACTTTTTGATTGTGAGAATCCGCGCAGGAAAGCGTGATTTCGAACTATCCAGAGTCTGTAAAACTGCGAATAGCACTCTAAAAACACAAATTATAATGTATTTGGTGCAAGATTCTGCCATATAACGCACTTTTGAAGCAGAATCTTGCTTCTGAGCAGATTTACAGAGTCAAAAATCTCTCAACGAGACTCAGAAAAAACGCCGATAACTTGCAGGAAACGCAAAATTTTGGGCATTTGAGGACGACTTCATGCGTATTATGTTGTATTGGATAGATTTATGTGATTTGCGATACTTTAAAACTGCTCAGAATGTGGTAATTTTGACTTATTTCAAACTTCATATAACTGCAGATAGTGCTCAGAAAACACGAAATATGATGTTTTTGTCAATAGATTCATACATATTATGAGGTCCTGAATAGAAATATGATCTTTTTGATTGTGAGAATCCACGCGGAAAAGCGTGATTTCGACTGATTCCAAAGTTTGTAAAACTGCAAATAGCACTCTAAAAACACGATATATGATGTATTTGGTGCTAGATTCTGCCATATAACTCACTTTTGAAGCAGAATTCTGCGCATTTGAGGACGGATTCGTGCGTATTATGTTGTATTGGATAGATTTATGTGATTTGCGATACTTCATAACTGCTTAGAATGTGGTAATTTTGACTTATTTCAATCTTCATATAACTACAGATAGCGCTCTGAAAACACGAAATATGATGTTTTTGTCAATTGATTCAAACATATTATGAGGTCCTGAACAGGAATATGAACATTTTGATTGTGAGAATCTGCGCGGAAGAGCGTGATTTCGACTTTTTCCAAAGTTTGTGAAACTGCAAATAGCACTCTAAAAACACAAAATATGATGTATTTGGTGCTAGATTCTGCCATGTAACACACTTTTGAAGCAAAATCTTGCTTCTGAGCAGATTTACAGAGTCAAAAATTTCTCAACGAGACTCAGAAAAAACGCCGATAACTTGCTGGAAACGCAAAATTTTGTGCATCTGAGGACAGATTCATGCGTATTATGTTGTATTGGATAGATTTATATGATTTGCGATACTTCGAAACTGCTCAGAATGTAGTAATTTTGACTTATTTCAAACTTCGTATAACTTCAGATAGCGCTCTGAAAACACAAAATATGATGTTTTTGTCAATAGATTCATACATATTATGAGGTCCTGAATAGGAATATGAACTTTTTGATCGTGAAAATCCGCGCGGAAAATCGTGATTTTGACTTATCCCAAAATTTGTAAAACTGCAAATAGCACTCTAAAAACACGAAATATGATGTATTTGGTGCTAGATTCTGCCATATAACGCACTTTTGAAGCAAAATCTGGCTTCTGAGCAGATTTACAGAGTCAAAAATTTCTCAGCGAGACTCAGAAAAAGCGCCGATAACTTGCTGGAAACGCGACATTTTGTGCATTTGAGAACGGATTCCTGCGTATTATGTTGTATTGGATAGATTTATGTAACTTGCGATATTTTGAAACTGCTCAGAATGTGGTAATTTTGACCCATTTCAAACTTCATATAACTGCAGATAGCGCTCTGAAAACACGGAATATGATGTTTTTGTCGATAGATTCATACATATTATGAAGTCCTGAATGGGAATATGAACTTTTTGATTGTAAAAATCCGCGCGGAAAAGCGTGATTTCAACTCATTCCAGGGTTCGTAAAACTGCAAATAGCACTCTAAAAACACGGAATATGATGTATTTGGTGCTAGATTCTGCCATATAACGCACTTTTGAAGCAAAATCTTGCTTCTGAGCAGATTTACAGAGTCGAAAATTTTTGAACGAGACTCAGAAAAAACGCCGATAACTTGCTGGAAACGCAAAATTTTGTGCATTCAAGGACGGATTCATGCGTATTATGTTGTATTGGATAGATTTATATGATTTGCGATACTACGAAACTGCTCAGAATGTGGTAATTTTGACTTATTTCAAACTTCATATAACTTCAGATAGCGCTCTGAAATCACTAAATATGATGTTTTTGTCAATAGATTCATACATATTATGAGGTCCTGAATAGGAATATGAACTTTTTAATTGTGAAAATCCGCGCGGAAAATCGTGATTTTGACATCCCAAAGTTTGTAAAACTGCAAATAGTGCTCTAAAAACACGAAATATGATGTATTTGGTGCTAGATTCTGCCATATAACGCACTTTTGAAGCAAAATCTTGCTTCTTAGCAGATTTACAGAGTCAGAAATTTCTCAACGAGACTCAGAAAGAACGCCGATAACTTGCTGGAAACGAAAAATTTTGTGCATTTGAGTACGGATTCATGCGTATTATGTTGTATTGGATAGATTTATGTGATTTGCGATACTTTAAAACTGCTCAGAATGTGGTAATTTTGACTTATTTCAAACTTCATTTAACTGCAGATAGCGCTCTGAAAACATGGAATATGATGTTTTTGTCAATAGATTCATACATATTATGAGGTCCTGAATAGAAATATGAACTTTTTGATTGTGAAAATCCGCGCGGAGAAGCGTGATTCTGAGTTATTTTAAAGATTGTAAAACTGCGAGTAGCACTCTAAAAACACGAAGTATGATGTATACGGTGCTAGATTCTGTCATATAACGCACTTTTGAAGCAAAATCTAGCTTCTGAGCAGATTTACAGAGTCAAAAATTTCTCAACGAGACTCAGAAAATACGCCGACAACTTACTGGAAACGCAAAATTTTGTGCAATTGAGGACGGATTTATGCGTATTATGTTGTATTGGATAGATTTATGTGATACGCGAAACTTTGAAACTGCTCAGAATGTGGTAATTTTGACTTATTTCAAACTTCATATAACTGCAGATAGCGCTCTGAAAACACGGAATATGATGTTCTTGTCAATAGATTCATACATATATTGAGGTCTTGAATAGGAATATGAACTTTTTGATTGTGAAAATCCGCGCGGAAAAGCGTGATTTTGATTTATCCCAAAGTTAGTAAAACTGCAAATAGCACTCTGAAACCACGAAATATGATGTATTTGGTGCCAGATTCTGCCATATAATGCACTTTTGAAGCAAAATCTTGCTTCTGAGCAGATTTACAGATTCAAAAACTTCTCAACGAGACTCATAAAAAACGTCGATAACTTGCTGGAAACGCAAAATTTTGTGCATTTGAGGACGAATTCATGCGTATTATGCTGTATTGGATAGATTTATGTGATTTGCGATACTTTGAAACTGCTCAGAATATGGTAGTTTTGACCTATTTCAAACTTCATATAACTGCAGATAAAGCTCTGAAAACAAGGAATATGATGGTTTTGTCAATAGATACATACATATTATGAGTTCCTGAATAGAAATATGAACTTTTTGATTGTGAAAATCCGCGCGGAAAAGCGTGATTTTGAGTTATCCCAAAGATTGTAAAACTGCGAATAGCACTCTAAAAACACGAAATATGATGTATTTGGTGCTAGATTCTGCAATATAACGCACTTTTGAAGCAAAATCTTGCTTCTGAGCTGATTAACAGAGTCAAAAATTTCTCAACGAGACTCAGAAAAAACGCCGATAACTTACTGGAAACACAAAATTTTGTGCAATTGAGGACGGATTCATGCGTATTATGTTGTACTGGATAAATTAATATGATTTGCGATACTTTGAAACTGCTCAGAATGTGGTAATTTTGACTTATTTCAAACTTCATATAACTGCAGATAGCGCTCTGAAAACACGAAATATGATGTTTTTGTTGATAGATTCATACATGTTATGAGGTCCTGAAAAGGAATATGAACTTTTTGATTTTGAAAATTTGCGCGGAAAAGCGTGAATTCAACTCATCCCAAAGTTTGTAAATCTTCAAATAGCACTCTAAAAACACGAAATATGATATATTTGGTGCTAGATTCTGCCATATAACGCACTTTTGAAGCAAAAACTTGCTTCTGAGCAGATTTACAGGGTCAAAAATTCCTCAACGAGGCTCATAAAAACGCCGATAACTTGCTGGAAACGCAGAATTTTGTGCATTTGAGGACGAATTTATGCGTATTATGTTGTATTGGATAGATTTATGTGATTTGCGATACTTTGAAACTGATCAGAATGTGGTAATTTTGTCTTATCCCAAACTTCATATAACTGCAGATAGCGCTTTGAAAGCACAAGATATGATGTTTTTGGTAATAGATTTATACATATTATGAGGTCCTGAATAGGAATATGGACTTTTTGGCTGTGAGAATCTGCGCGGAAGAGCGTGATTTTGACTTATTCCAAAGTTTGTAAAACTGCAAATAGCACTCTAAAAACACGAAATATGATGTATTTAGTGCTAGATTCTCCCATATAACGCACTTTTGAAGCAAAATCTTGCTTCTGAGCAGATTTACAGAGTCAAAAATTTCTCAACGAGTTTCAGAAAAAACGCCGGTTACTTGCTGGAAACGCAAAATTCCGTGCATTTGATGACGGATTCATGCGTAATATGTTGTATTGGATAGATTTATGTGATTTGCGATACTTTGAAACTGCTCAGAATGTGGTAGTTTCGACTTATTTCAAACTTCATATTACTGCCGATAGCGCTCTGAAAACACGAAATATTATGGTTTTGTCAATAGATTCATACATACTATGAGGTCCTGAATAGGAATATGAACTTTTTGATTGTGAAATTCCGCGCGGAAAAGCGTGATTTCGACTCATCCCAAAGTTTGTAAAACTGCAAATAGCACTCCAAAAACACAAAATATGATGTATTTGGTGCTAGATTCTGCCATATAATGCACTTTTGGAGCAAAATCTTGCTTCTGAGCTGATTTACGGAGTCAAAAATTTCTCAACGAGACTTACAAAAAACGCGGATAACTTGCTGGAAACGCAAAATTTTGTACATTTGAGGACGGATTCATGCGTATTATGTTGTATTGGTCAGATTTATGTGATATGCGATACTTCAAAACTGCTCAGAATGTGGTAATCTTGACTTATTTTAAACTCCATATAACAATAGATAGCGCTCTGAAAACACGTAATATGATGTTTTTGTCAATAGATTCAAACATATTATGAGGTCCTGTATTAGAATATGAGCTCTTTGATTGTGAAAATCCGCGCGGAGAAGCGTGATTTTGACTTATTTCAAAGTTTGTGAAACAGCGAATAGCACTCTGAAAACACGAAATATTTGGTGCTAGATTCTGCCATATAACGCAATTTTGAAGCAAAATCTTGCTTCTGAGCAGATTTACAGAGTCAAAAATTTCTCAACGAGACTCAGAAAAAACACCGATAACTTACTGGAAACGCAAAATTTTGTGCATTTGAGGACGGATTCATGCGTATTATGTTGTATTGGATAGATTTATGTGATTTGCGATACTTTGCAACTGCTCAGGATGTGGTAGTTTTGACTTATTTCAAACTTCATATAACTGCAGACAGCGCTCTGAAAACACGGAATATGATGTTTTTGTCAATTTATTCATACATATTATGAGGTCCTGAATGGGAATATGAACTTTTTGATTGTGAAAATCCGCGCGGAAAAGCGTGATTCCGACTTATTCAAAAATTTGTTGAACTGCAAATAGCATTCTAAAAACACGAAATATGATGTAAATGGTGCTAGATTCTGCCATGTAACGCACTTTTGAAGCAGAATCTTGCTTCTGAGCAGATTTACAGAGTCAAAAATTTCTCAACATGACTCAGAAAAAACGCCGATAACTTGCTGGAAACGCCAAATTTTGTGCATTTGAAGACGGATTCATGCGTATCATGTTGTCTGGGATAGTATTAGGTGATTTGCGATACTTTGAGACTGCTCAGAATGTGGTAATTTTGACTTATTTCAAACTTTATATAACTGCGGATAGCGCTCCGAAAACGCGGAATATAATGTTTTTGTCAATAGATTCAAACATATTATCAGGTCCTGGATAGGAATATGAACTTTTTGATCGTGAAAAACAGCGCGGGAAGCGTGATTTTGACTTATTCCAAAGTTTGTAAAACTTCAAATAGCACTCTAAAAACGCGAAATATGTAGTATTTGGTGCTAGATTCTGCCATATAACGCACTTTTGAAGCAAAATCTTGCTTCTGAGCAGATTTACAGAGTCAAAAATTTCTCAACGAGACTCAGAAAAAACGCCGATAACTTGCTGGAAACGCAAAATTCTGAGCACTTGAGGACGGATTCATGCGTATTATGTTGTATTGGATAGATTTATGTGATTTGCGATACTTTCAAACTGCTCAGAATGTGGTAATTTTGACCTATATCAAACTTCATATTACTGCAGATAGCGCTCTGAAAACACGGAATATGATGTTTTTGTCAATAGATTCATACATATCATGAGGTCCTGAATAGGAATATGAACTTTTTGATTGTGAAAATATGCGCGGACAAGCGTAATTTAGACTCATTCCAAAGTTTGTAAAACTGCAAATAGCACTCTAAGAACACAAAAAATGATGTATTTGGTGCTAGATTCTGCAATATAACGCACTTTTGGAGCAGAATCTTGCTTCTGAGCAGATTTACAGAGTCAAAAATTTCTCAACGAGGCTCAGAAAAAAACGCCGATAACTTGCTGGAAACGCAAAATTCTGTGCATTTGATGACGGATTCATGCGTATTATGTTGTATTGGATAGATTTATGAGTAGGTAAGCAAGGCAGGTTCTGGGACAAAGATAAATCTGTAGCATCCTCAGCATCTCAATTGACGTCACGCCCTGGACCAATTTAGAAGAAAATTATTTTTTTAGATCATAGATGTCGTTGGAGAGGTGGCTTGCGAAGTGGATGAGTTAACTCTTGTTCATTCTAATTCCAATAGATGACGCTGTTTTTGAATTGTAGATGTCGTTGAAGATGTGGTTTGCGGAGTAGATGTGCTAAATTTTGATCATTCAAATTTTGATAAATTGCGCTGCGTGCAGTATTTTATCCACAAGTTTTTGTTTTACCGCATGGAAATTCTCGTTTCATTGCAGTCAACACAATTTCCGCTATAAATGCGTTTATAATTTTATTTATATTATTATGAGCTCATCTCATTGAAAAAAAGATCCGTTATTGTGGTTTCTCGCGGGAAATCCGTTATAAAAAATCACCTTATTTTTCAATTATTATAGCCTAATAATCAGTTTTTTGTTCAAATTTGTTCAGGTCAGTTCTTCAAGAATTTGTCATTGATCGAAATGTAATGTTGTTCAATACCGAATATGGTTAGTTATAAAATTTATATGTAGTGTTGAATACTTTATTTTTTCATAATCACTTTCGAAGATAGATAAAACTGTGGAAGAATTCTGTTGTGCGAGTTCATGAGATTTGTTGGCGAAAAGAATAATTGAAGAATAAGGCTGCTGACAATTTGAATTTATTATTATCACAGCCCTATTCTCATACTTTTTTTCCTAGTTCAATTTTTGGAAGCAGTTAAATAAAATATAAAGATTTTGTTGAGCATTTATGTTTGATACAAAATTTATTGCACATTATAATTGCTACTTTATTTGAGTTTGTGAGTCGCTCGTGAATACTGTCAACGAAAAAGCGTCCATTGTGTGAAGAATATTCTGATAAAATAATTGTGACAAAGTTTCTCTATAGATTCATTTGGATATTGTTTCGAGGATGAAATGTGAGTGTATATTTTTTATTTTATTCTATTTGTACTACTATAATTTCAACATTTACAACGACATTACGCAGTGAAAAAACTCTTCTGAATCATGTCACTATAGTTATGAGAGGAGGGTGGAGGAGATATGGGGGTGAAGGTTTGGAGAAATTATCCTCACATACGTCGTTAACAGATATATGTTCATAATTCTGTAGTAAATTATTCACCAATTCATATTTAAGCTTTTCAGCTACATATACTCTTTTTGCTAATTTTAGCCTGTCGAGCATAATTTCTTCTCTAAATTTGAAAGAAATGAATCCATCATTCCAGTTCAACATATGATGGTTATGGCTCAACCATGTAGCCTGTTTTTGATATTTTTTCTCCAATTTACACCGGGAGAACGGTATAACCTTTCTCGAATAGTTCTTTATGTTTCGAAACTCTTACGTAATCACCAACATTTAGTTTACCTTCTCCAGCAATTTTTAAATTGTTAAACTTTGTATGAAGTAAACGTTTTTCATTAAGTTTATTAACATCTTAAGGGCACATACCCATCGTTCTATGCTTAGAATTATTATACTGTGTCACTAATTTCTGCAATATGTCAATCCAATTATATGAACCTTGAATTCCAAATTGATACCACATTAAATTCTTTAAAGTTCTGTTGAAACGTTCTACTGCACTAGCTTTCAAGTTTGAGTATGTAGAATGATGATTAATTTTATATTTTTTGAATAAAGTTTGGAAATTACTGTTAAAAAATTCACGCCCCTCATCAGAATGTAAATTTTTTGGCGAGCGACCTTGCTTAAATATCTTATTGAATGCGTCTGTAACATCAATTCCAGTTTTAGATTTCAAAGGCTGTGCCCAAGCAAATTTGGAAAATACATCTATAACAGTTGATAAATAATTATTACCCTTATTTTCACGAGAATGTTGAAGCATAACAACTAAATCACATTGCCATAAATCATCGATTCCTTTAGTTATCACTTTTCTCCTCTGATAATTTCGTCTTGCTTGTTTATGTAACTCTTTAACTATTTTTTCTTCACTCATATTTCGATCATCAATTCCTTTGATTGGAACTTTCTTTCTTTGATAATTTCGTCCTGCTTGTTTATGTAATTTCTTATCCATTTCTTAACTTATACGTCTTTTGGAATATATGAAGTTCTATCTTTATTTTCATCAACTGTAAATGTAGAGAGCAGTTTGTCAAAATGCTCCTTTGCGTATGACTCGATAACCTTCTTTATTTGTGACTGCAATTTTCCCCCTAAGTCGATATTGTAATTCATTTTATTTCGTATTTCATCTTGCACAGTCTCAGAACACTCTTCCACAATAGTATTAGTTTGTTTACTAGACTCTTTTTTCATGGTTTGAAGCTCATTATTTAAAGCACTCATAGGAATTGTGGTAGTATCAATTCTTGATTCCAAAATGTTTATTTGAACTATTTTTTTTATCAATCCTATCAGTTATTTCCTTTGAAGAATTTATTTTAGAATTGATTAAGTTTATTACTTGATTCATCTGGGCATTCATATTTGTGTTTATTGTACTCAATAAACTTTCAACATATTTTTTATTCGATACACCACTTTCATGAATAGGAACACCAACTTGAATAATTCTTTTTGTTCGAGCATCATAAACCTCTTCATCATTCACTTGGATTGACTGTATCAAATTGGAACGTACATATTCTTCAGTTTTATTGATCAAATTATCAACATACTTTTTTGTAGTAACATCATTTAATTGTAACGGATCTGCAGCATTTATTATTCTTAATTTATTTACATCATATTCATTATTATAATTCAATTTTAATAATAATTTGTCAAACTTATGTCTGCTCCTTAAATGTCTTCCGAATTTGTCAAGCACCATTTTCAGACTGATATTTTTTTTTTCAGTTTACTTAATTAAATTTGCTTCCCTTAACTCTTCCAAAATTGATAGAATTTCATTATCATGATTATTATTACCTGCTCCTTCAGATGCTGTAATCAAATGTAACCTTCTAACTAGTGCATTTGAATCATTCCAATAAATATAATCTCTTTCAAAATCAGTGTATTCTTTTGTGTTAGGAATTAAACCAAATCCAGTTTTTTTCTTTGGTGTATAAACAAATGGATGTCTCTGTTTCATTGTTGTTATGCGTGGTTGAAAAATATTCACATACTTCCAGTTACTTGATCCTTTGATTCTACCTGAAGATTCATGACCAACACGATGACTATTTGTTTGTAATAAAATATTCATATAAGTATTTTTATCATTTTCTGTAACTGAAGTTTGCTCTGGACGATTTTTGAATAACAATTCATAAAGACCTCTTGTACCTTCATATGGCTCTCCGTCAATGTAGAGTGTATCATGTTCAACTATAATATCAGCATTTCCAATTTTGAATGCAACATTTTCTTTTCTTATTCCATGAATCGCGTCTTTCTCACTATCACTAGCTGTTGCAAAATATTTTAAGTAATCTGCTATCATGTCTCCATGTTGATCTTGTGAAAATTTGTACTCTTCAGTACCCTCCGGAGTCTTTAAAAAATCTTTTATTGATGACTTAGGTGATATTTCCTCACTTTTTTCAATAACTGTTTCTAATTTTGAGAAAGGTGGATGTTGTATGCTTTTTTCTTTCCTGTGAACATTTTTGTAGTCGCTAATTCCATCTTCCTCACCGTCACTTGACGATTTATCACTTAATGATAACTTTCTCATCTTTAATGGTTTCTCAAATTTGGAATTGCTTTTTTAAAATTTTTTCTCGTCAATTTCAATTGATTGTTCTAAACAACACTTTCATTGGACGTTTCTTTCGTGTTTCCAGACGTTTCTCTCGTGTTTCTAACAATTTCTTGAAGTGGTTCAGTAATAGGTTTATAAGTTTCATTTAAAAAAGAATTCATCTCCGATTTTGTATTTTTCAAATTTCTATATTTCTTTCTGATCACATTACTAGCGTCAATAATTTCTTTTAATTTTTTTTTATCAATTTTTTTAACATAATCTTCCATCATCATGTTGTAATGACTATTGTAACACTGACAACAAACTAATAGCGAGTATTATTATAAAGTTTCCTCCATATAAAAAATAACTTTATTTTTTTGTGGAGAATTCATTACGTTGAACATTTCAAAAATTTACTGAACCCATTTCGATAACGCCCAGTTCCACATTCTTCATCCATAACTACAAATCCATTATTTTTCCTCAGACATTCTTCACAGAATTTTTAAAAAAATTCATATGTCATATCATTTCCATATGATCATTAAAAATATGTCTTAAATTTAAATCATCTTGTTTAAAAAGTATTAGAAAATTTGTATTATCTCTTAATAAATGTTTTGGTATGTGAGCGTATGATTGACATAAATAAAATGAATCTACATTGTTATGCCGTCCACGACAAAAATAATTGCGCATACAGTCCTGACGGTCGGTGATTACATCATCGAAAATAAATATAGAATTTGCTTTTGCTTTTTCTGGTACAACAATATTTCCACTTGTGCTATAAGAATGATATCCCATACCTTTTATACGTTTTAAACAATTTTTTAAAAATTCCAACTTTGGCTGATTCAAAGTTTTCGAATATATGTAGACATTCTCATATTTTAATCCATTAGGATGAGTCAATATACTCAACATTACATTTGTTTTACCGCAATTTGAAGGTTCGCTTATTATTCCTCGTATATTTGAAGGAAGTAAATTGCTATGTTTTTTTTTACACTTATTTTATAGTTCATGTAAAAAATTTTCACTTTTATACCTTGTTCTTGTTTTATAAACTTAATTTTTTTCATTTTTTTTCTTGTTGAGAACTATAAAAACAGTGTAATAGTAATATAACTTTCAGTCTTATTTATACTTTCTTAATGATTATATATGGTGAAGGCTTTGTTAATAACACTATTGATGATTCACCTTTTGAAATCCACTTACCAGGGTATAATTTTTATGGTCCGGGTATAAGGTTAAAAGAACGATTAGATCGTAACGATTCCGGAATTAGTTCATTGGATAATGCATGTAAAGAACATGATATTGCGTATTCAAAAAGTAAAGAATTGAGTAGTAGACATAAAGCAGATAAAGTATTGCAAGAAAAGGCGTGGCAACCAGTAAAATCTAAGAACTCATCTTTTAAGGAAAGAGCAGCAGCTTGGACGATTACGAATGCTATGAAAGTAAAGAGAAAACTTGGCATGGCTTATAGAAGAAGGAAACAGAAGAGATGTGTTATTAAAACACCGAGAAAAATTGGAGGTATTCTTCCAGCTTTGATACCTTTACTACCATTAATTGGTAAAGCAATATTAACAGGTGCTATAAGTGGTGCTACTGCATATGGTACTCAGAAAGCGTTAGGGAAGGGTTTATATCTAAAACCCTATAAAAGAGATTCGGGCATGCGAAAAAAAAAAAATCGAAAATATTTTTTCTGATTAATTTACCAAGGCGAGCACTGAAAATTCTCGATTTATCAAAATATTGTAAAAATATTCCATATTCTCGTGGAATATTTATAAGGAATTCATTACCAAAAAAGCCATATGCAAATGAATGTGCAATTTTAAATTTAGATGATGAGAATAACTCTGGATCGCACTGGGTGGCTTATAGAAAAAAAAAATATATAGTTCAATACTATGATAGTTTTGGTAATTTGCAACCACCAAAAGAATTAGTAAACTATTTGGGAAAAAATGTGACGATAAGATATAATCATGAAGCTTATCAAAATTTTGATACATATATTTGTGGACATTTATGTTTAAATTTTTTAATAAATACTATATAATTTTTATTTTCCATCATTTCAGTTTGAAATGTCCGGTGATAAGTTTCCTCAAATTATTGCGATAGATGGTAATACCTCAGAAATAAGTGTAGATTTTTCCCCCCCATGAAAGGAAAATATTATATGAGATTTGATTGTCTAGATACGTATAATACAATACCAAATATAGATAAAACAAATATTCAATTCTATTTTGACAATAAAATAGTTGAAATTCCAGAAGGTTCTTATGAAATTGAAGACATTGAAAGTTATTCACAGAATCAAATAAATAATTCAAATTTGATTAACTTGAATCATAACAATGGAATAATTAGGGAGAGAAAAATAAATTATCTTAAACTAGAGGCTAATAATAATACTTTGAAATGTGAAATATTCTCATCGTGTAAAATAGATTTCACTCAAAATAATTGTATAGGAACATTGATAGGATTTGATAAACGTATACTTGGACCAAACATCGAGCACGAGTCTGATAAACAATTTGAAATATTCAAAGTAAATGTGATACGCATAGAGTGTAATATGGCAATTGGTTCATATATAAACGATAAACCATCTCACATAATCCATCAGTTTTATCCCGACGTCCCACCTGGATACAAAATTATAGAATCAATGAAAAAGAAACATATTTACCAATCAACACAGAAGAAATAAACAACATAATAGTCAAAATTACTGACCAAGCAGGAAGACTTATAAATTTTAGAAACGAAAAAATTAACATTCTAATATATTTACAAACTATTTCATGAAAATGGGAATAGACTATAAAAGAACGCAATTATTGTCGAAAACGGTTATTCATTCTCAAACTGAAAACAAGTTAACACCCAAAAATATTGCATTCCTGAAATCTTTGGGATTAAAAATGAAAAAATAAATAATGATTGATATTTTGAATATTCGATCCGACATTATATTTGATAGTGCTATAGCACGAGTAGAGATTCATCCACATTTACCGTACGTTTCTTCAACTTTTGATAGGAGTGATCAAATTGTTATACCAATTCAGCAACAAGATATTTACACGTTACCTAGTGAGAGTTACATTTATATTGAAGGTGAAATGACAAAATTAAATGATGAAAAGCCGCCAATAGAAGTAACCTCTATATCCAATAATGGAATTGCGTTCTCATTTGATGAAATTCGATACTCATAAATGGTGTTGTTATCGATAAAAATAAATTCGTTGGTATTAGTAGTACAATGAAAGCATTATCATCTTTATCTCCCCCAAAAGCTGCTAGTTATGAAAATGCTGGTTGGGGTTCACATAGGATTTTCAACAGTAATGGCGACTTCAATATTTGTATTCCGTTAAAGTTACTCTTGGGATTTTGTGAAGATTATAAAAAAATTCTTATAAATATTAAACAAGAATTAATCTTGATACGAGCAAGGAATGATGAAAACTGTTATTCTAACACCGAGAATTTGAGAATAACGATTCTAAACTACAGTGGCATGTACCGCATCTTTACGTAAATGATGAAGAACGACTACAATTGTTGAAAATAGTCGATTCCAATAAGATAATACAAATACCATATCGTGGTTGGGATTTTCACGAATATCCTACATTACCGACAACAAATGGAGTAACGTGGATTAAAAAAACATCCACTCAGCTTGAAAAGCCACAAGCTGTCATTATTGGTTTTCAAACAAACAGGAAGAATATAATAAGTAAAAGTGCTAGTGAATTTGATTACTGTAATCTAACTAATATTGAGTTATATTTGAATTCTGTTTGTTACCCATACAATAATCTGGATTTACATTTTGGAAATAATCGTTCCGCATTACTATACGGAATGTATATCAATTTTCAGAAGTTCTATTATAAGCAAGAAAGTGAACCTTTATTGACCAAAAATTAATTTAAGCAAAAAGCTCCATTAGTTAATCTAGATTTTACGAATCAAAATGAAACAATAAAATCTTCTTCTGTTGATATAAGGCTTGAGATAGAAGCGAATGAAAATTTTCCGGATAATACATCAGCGTATTGTTTAATATTGCATGACCGAATTACTGAATATAATCCGTTATCAGGAAATGTAAAAGTAGTATCATGAAGAATAAAAGCAATAGAAATTTAAAAACACTTATTTATTTTATAATTATTTATTTACAATAGATTCAATTACATTATACAATAAATTGAGACTTGAAGATTCAGTTGAAATGGTTGTACTTGCTATGAGATGAACGTGTTGTATTTTGTTTGCTTAGATTTTAATTTCATACATATTTTATATATATATATATATATATATATATATATATATATATATATATATATATATATATATGAAGAAATAAATTTTTTGTATTGTGTATGCTGTATTAATTTTCTTAACTCAGCTAGCGCTCATTATTCTTTTTGAGCGTTGTGTTTCATTCAAACAAATTTTATCACCAATTTAGCATTCAAGGATTGCAAAGAAGATGTTACTTCAAAAAGTTTGAGGTTTGATTAATTTTGTTCAAACGTGCCAATTTTATAATGACCCCATGGCAGCGTGTCAGTTGTGTTTTCTCGAATATACCGTTTATCATCATTTGAACTCAAAGTAAGTTTGTTTTGTTCGATGGAAAAAATATTATGTGCTCTGGAAATTATATTTCGTTGTGTTTTGTTAAGTTCTGATTTATTGAACAGAGTATTTTTATAGTCGTCAATCGTTAAAGTTCCTGTTATATTGGTTGGAATTCCTCTTGCTCTTGAATGTGCTATTTCTTCATTTTCTAGAGTGAAACTATACATTTTTGAACGTAATCCAACAAATTCCGTCATTATTTGTCCTCCGTTCTCATCTTTAAATAATCCAACAACCTTCTTATTCATCAATGGAATATTATATCTATTACCCAATTCATAATTTGAAGTGTCAAATCTATGTATATCTTGTTTTATTTTTACATATGGATCCTCATTGGTGAATTCGTACAAGTAACTGTCAGTATCCATATAAAGAAGCTTAGGACTTTTATATATTTTCAGTATATAATTATAATCAAACTCATACATCAAATGTTTCGATAATTCAAGAATGACCATTCCAATATACACTGGCTTATTAAAAACAATTCTAGTTTTTGACAATTCTATTGAAACTAAATTTTCATCAAATAATATAACTTTTTTACAATTTGGTTTAGCAAGTAATTTACGAGTACCATAACGATCATTCCAAGATGAAACTAATTTAATATCACGTCTGTTTCAAATATTTTCTATTGATTTACCAAATATTGCATTATTTCTCAGTTTATAGTAGTTTTTTGCGAATTCGCTGACAGCATTTTTTCGAAAATTTGTATTGATATCAATATACTCCTTCAACCAAGGTGATTGATTGAACTTGATAACGCGATGTATTTTTTCTGATTTAACTCCTAAATTCAACGCTTGTTTTGAATTTGTATAGTAAATTACATAATTTTCTTTATTATATAATGTGGTCATAAGTTTTTTGTGTTTTGAGTTTGGAGGCGTACGGTGTTCAGAGCACAAACAAAAATCTCTAAATTCATCATGCAGCTCTTCTGGAATATTTAAATCAACCTCTAGTATATACCCTTCAGAGTTTTGATTGGATATTAACATGATGTTCAGTTCTTTTATTTCACAATCAGTTAACCATGAAAATCCTCCATATGGCAGATTTTGCGTCATTGCATAATCATACAAGTTGCAAGCGTCAAAATACATCAAAAACTTCTCATCTTCTTCTTTATTATAACTATTCATGTATCGATTATTAGCACGAGCATACCGATTGCAACATTGGCTTATACCACCTGAAAAAATATAATTTTCCAATCCTTTGTTCAATCATTCACTAATAAACTAGTTATACCACGAATGACACGTTCAAAAAAAAGTAACATATCTATATCTGTCAAAAGTTCCAATCGTATTTTAGTAATCTTCAACATAGAATCCCAAGCTATGCCTAAAATAAAACAATAATATTGAACAACTTTTAACGTTGAATATAATTCTTGATTTTCAATATAACATACCAGGTGTTGTATAATAGAATGCTGGATCCAAGCCATGAGATTTTAGACATAAATTTCTGAAGTTTTCGAAAACATCTGTCAAGAGAAGTACATCTGTCTGTAGATAAAGTTCCAAATAATCCCCCAGCGTTTCACAATCAAATGTATACTAATTGCGCGTGATCATAGTTTCCATCGCTAATATGTACATTATTCAGTTTAGAGTAAAACTCAGACTTTGATGGTAAATGTTTCATTTCTAAACATTCCCAATTATTGACATAATCATACGGTAAAATCCCTTTTCTAGTAAGTAAATCTCTTTTCATTTTATTTGTATAATGTTCAATGATGAAAACTAAGTCTGAAGGATCTAAAATGTCGGTAAGTTTTTCAAATGCACTTTGCAGAAATCTGTAGAATTGAAATTTTTTAAAATAATACTACTATACCATACTATTTAAATTATTTAATTGAATACCTATATGAATCAAGAGATCTAAACGTCATTCCATTAACTTTTTTTGAGCAGGATATATATTTTTCTTCTGTTGATGGAATAAGTCTTATTGCTTCCTTTGTTGCTCCAAGCTCTCTCACAATCAGATGGCTATCGTAACCACTAAAATTATGGAAATTGTTGAATAATTGATTTGCAAATATGTATCAGCACTGCTATGTATGAAAAAATGATATAGAAACATATTTTGTATTTTTGTTTACTGAGTTACTGACAATAAAATTATTGAAACTGTCAAATATCTTTTATATTACAAAGAATTATTTATTGCAGCCCAAAGTGGAATGAATGCTTGAATACATGATCATTTTCAATAGGTTATGAGGCCCAGAAGCATTGTGCAATAAGATTTTTCAATAGTTTAGCAGCAAAGTAAATGTTGGTACATCAGTTTTTCCTTGGTTATCCTATGTGAAAAAAATATAAAACGATGGACAACGACGCTGCGAGAATGAGTAAGCTGAAAGGTAATGAAAATTGGGCGACTTGGAAATTTCAAGTTCGTGTCACGCTACAAGCAATTGGTGCATGGGACGTTGTAAATGGTGATTCGGTCAAGCCGGTGTTAGCGGAAGATGTAGATGCAGCAGAAATACAAGCGCAAACAAAGGCGCTCGTACATTGGAAGAAGGCTGACAATGTAGCACAGAAAATAATCGGTACATCAGTTGAGGAACAACCATTAATGCACATTATCAATTGCGATTCTTCCAAAACTATGTGGGATAAACTGTTGTCAGTGTATGAACAACAATCTGAAGCTAGTATTTACATGTTGCAACAAGAATGGTATAATTTGAAAAAGAATGACAGCGACAAGATGGCGATTCATATTTCAAAAATTCAAGATCTTGCTTATCGTTTGAAAACTTTTGGAGAAAACTTATCAGATTCAATGATAATGACCAAAATATTGATGACGTTGCCAAATTATTATAATCATTTTGTTTGCGCATGGGATTCAACACATCATGATGATCGCACCATTTCCAATCTTATTTCTAGATTAACAATAGAAGAGAAAAGAATGCAATATCAAGAAGACTCTCAAAGTGATGCTTTGGCGGTAAGAAAGCAAAGAAGAAATTACAATAAAGAAAACTCAAATTTCGGTAACAAGAATTCGCGAAGATTGGGTAAATGTTTCAAATGTAATAAAGAAGGCCATTGGGCTAGAGAATGCGAAAGTCAAAACAGTAATCAAAACATATTTAATTCATATTACTCGAAAAACAAGTCACAAGGCGATGCTCTTGTGGGAGAAACATCAACCCTAATCACAGGCACAAAAACAGAATCATGGTTTCTTGATTCAGGTGCCACAGATCATATTTCTAATCAACGCAACTGGTTTATAAATTACAAAGAATTTCAGAATCAAATTCCCGTACGTATAGGTGACGGCAAAACCATATTAGGATATGGAAAGGGAGATATTAATATTCTAGCATTTGATGGAAATGAATGGAACGAAAAATACTTATCAGATGTCCTGTATGTACCTGATATTAAATATAATTTGTTCTCATTAGGTGCCACATTAGACAAAGGAATGACACTGCAGTCAAATAAGACATTATGTCAGTTAATACAAGGAGAGCGTATTATTGCAGTGGGAGAGCGAAGTAATAGATTATATGAAATGAAATTTAAGGTCGTGACAGAAAGAAACGGAGTTCAAGCAAATATTGTAACAAAAGACAGAATCTCAATATGGCACAAGAAAATGGCGCACCAAAACTTTTCGCATGTGAAGAAAGTTTTGATGAAGAAGGAAGTCAATTTTATAGATGATAGTGATGACATATGCGAAAATTGTATTGTTGGAAAACAACATCGTTTACCATTTTACTCAAGCAAGACAAATTCATCTAAAATTGGCGATGTTATGCATGCCGATATCTGTGGGCCAATGCAAGAAATTTCGGTCGGAGGATCAAGATACTTTCTTCTATTTAAAGATGATTTTTCCCATTGGAAAACAGTATATTTTCTGAAACATAAATCAGAAACAGCAGCATGTATAGAAAATTTTCTGATAAAATGTCAGAAACACATTGAACATGGAATTAAAGTCTTAAGGACTGATGATGGACTGGAATTCATCAACCAAGAAGTACAACGAATAACTTTCAAACATGGTATCATACATAAGCGATCAGTAGCTTATTGTCCAGAGCAAAACGGATCAGCTGAACGTGAGAACCGTACTGTAGTTGAAGCTGCAAGAACAATAATACATGCAAGCGGTCTGCCAATCAAACTATGGACAGAAGCTGTTAATACAGCAGTAACTGTTTTAAATCAGACAGGTACAAGCAGCATTAAAGATAAATCTCCTCAATCACTCTGGTTGCATAAAGAGGTAGATATCAAGAATATGAAGATTTTCGGAGAAGAAGTATATACACATATAACGAAAGAGAAAAGGAGAAAATGGGATTCTAAAACAGAAAAAGGTTTCTTTGTTGGCTACGATAATGAAGTAAAAGGATTTCGTATTTGGTTTTCGAGCAGAAATCAAGTAAAAATTCATAGAAATGTTATATTCACTGGAAAAATATATAAAGATACACTTCAAGAGGGAGAACAAGGTGAAAAGAACACGTATTGTAATTTTGATCAGCAAGAAGAAATTGATTTGGAGCAGTCAGATTCTGCAGAGAATAATGAAGCAGAAAAAGTCCAAAATAATAAAGTAAATGTCACACAAAATGACGCAGCAAATATGACACAAAATACTGAAGTTATCGTTGAGAATGAACAAAATGAAGTAGCACCTGCACAAAAATTCAACTTGAGAGAAAGATCAAAATTAAAACGACCAGAACGTTTTACAGAAACCAATGCAAATACTACCATAATATCAGATTATTATGAACCAACATCCTATGAAGACGCAATCTCATGTGAATATCATGAAAAGTGGATAGAAGCCATGAAAGAAGAAATTGATTCTTTACAAATTAACAAGACATGGATTTTAACCACTGAAATTTCCGAATGTCAAGAGATAGTTGATTGTAAGTGGATTTTCAAGATTAAAAAGAATGCAGATGGAAGCATTTGTCGATATAAAGCAAGATTAGTTGCGAGAGGATTCAAGCAAAAAAGTGGAATAGATTACAACGGAACATTCAGCCCCGTTGTAAGATTTGATTCGTTAAGAATAATTTTGTCTTTGGTAGCCTCAAAATGCATGAAAACACAACAATTTGATGTGAAAACGGCGTTTTTACATGGTAATATTGAAGAACGAATTTTGATGAAACAACCACCAGGTTTTGATGACGGCAGTGGACGAGTATGCTTATTAAAGAAAAGTATTTATGGACTCAAGCAAGCTGCTAGATGCTGGAACCAACGATTTACTGATGTTCTTGCCAAGTTTTCAATACAAGCTTCTGAAGCAGATCCTTGTGTTTTCGTCAACAACAGTAAGAGTGAACAAATTATTTTAGCCATTCACGTAGATGATGGGTTGGTGGCTTCAACCAATCAGGAAGCTATCAATAAATTGATTTGTAATTTAAAAAACGAATTTGAAATTACAACAAGCGAATTAAATCACTATCTTGGTTTACAAATAGAGAAATTATCTGATGGATCAATATTTTTGCATCAAGAATGTTATACCAGAACAATTATAAAAAGATTCAATATGGATAATGCTAATAAAGTTGCTGTACCAGCAGACAAACATCATCAAATGTGTGCTATGATGCATACAGGAGAAATAGAAGATACAAAAGCACCATACAGAGAAGCAGTAGGCAGTTTGCAGTATTTATCAATAGCTACGAGACCAGATATAACCTACGCCGTAAACGCTGCAAGCCAATACTTGGAGAATCCTAAGAAAATTCATTGGAATGCAGTTAAAAGGATCTTAAAATATCTCAAAGGAACACTACGTTACGGTCTTCATTTTGTAAGTGAACAAAATTATTTATTATCTGTATTTAGCGATGCAGACTACGCTGGTGACGTGGAGACTAGAAAATCTACCAGTGGTTTTGTGGTAAAATTCGGAAAGTCAACAATAGCCTGTGCATCTACCAAACAGAAGACAGTAGTACTGTCTACTACTGAGTCCGAATATGTTGCAGCGTGCCAAGCCGTTAGAGAACTGGTATGGTGTCAAAATCTATTGGAAAATATCACTGGAATCAAGAATATTCCTACAATAATTTACATAGATAATGAAAGTGCTATACGTCTCATCAAGAACCCTGAATTTCACAAGAGGACGAAGCATATTGATGTACAGTACCACTTCGTCAGAGAAAAGTTTGGTTTGAAGAAATTTGAGTTGCAGCACGTATCATCACGTGAACAACAAGCAGATTTGTTAACCAAGCCTCTACCAAAAGATGCTTTCCAACATCAACGTGATATGCTACAGATTCAAGAAATTTCACAAACAAAATTAGCAAATCAAAGTGGGAGTGTTGAATAATTGATTTGCAAATATGTATCAGCACTGCTATGTATGAAAAAATGATATAGAAACATATTTTGTATTTTTGTTTACTGAGTTACTGACAATAAGATTATTGAAACTGTCAAATATCTTTTATATTACAAAGAATTATTTATTGCAGCCCAAAGTGGAATGAATGCTTGAATACATGATCATTTTCAATAGAAATAAATAGGAATAAATGAGAGTTTTTTGTAATTTAAATTACAATTATTATGTGCAGGCCCCTGATAACGACCTAAAAATCATGTTATTTCAATAATGGTGATTAGTAGAGTGTAAATATGATAAATTACTATTATATGAGTGAATTTCTCTCATTAGATAAGTGACAGTGGTCTCTAACTTTTTTTTCTTTCTTATTTCCGTCATTGATGATTGCTCCATTACATATGTGACAAATATTAGTACTATTGAAATTATCCCAATTCTCAGAAGTCATTTTTAATGGTGCTATATTTTTATAAAAAGTTTGTACCATGTTTGCCAATTCTTCCAATTTATTCATAAACCATACAACCGCTTCAGGTCCACGGCATGAATCATGAAATGATAATGATTCATCGTATGAGCATACAACTTGATACCCTATAGCACATGGAATATGATGTTGATAAATATTTGTGAATGGTTGAGTTGAATTTGGTTGGCAAGAATGTACTGGAATAGTTAAACACTCTATATTGCTGTATATGACAAATGGATGTGCCTGTCTGTGCATAAAATTCTTGAACTTTATTCATTTGTCACCTTCGGAAGGCATTTCAATTTTTACAGCATCCATTAGACAACAGTCTTCAATATGACGTTGAAATGAAGCAAATGTTTCAAAATATTGTAAGCAACGATCACAAATGTATTTATGATTTTTTTTTTTAGATAACTGCACAGCCATTGAACGAGAAAGAGATTCAATCCATGCATAGTGGGATTTGAACTCATTTTTAAAATATAATAAATTAATATGAATATTTTTTTTACATTTTGTATAATGAAGAGGACCAACAATCATATACGTTTTCAATTTATGATCAAATTCTAAGCCATATACATTAATTGATATATCATTTTGATTTTCAAATTTTGAAATGATTGAAAGAGGTGTGGGAAACATTATTCCTGTCAAATTGAATATTTCACTTATTTCACTATGATTTATAGGATAATTAGAAACTCTCTCAGGGTGTGTGTCTATATTATATGAAGCAGCCGAAATAGCCCAAATAAAACATTTTTCGTCGTTCAGATTTTTAACATTGATAACAGCTTTTTTATCATTTATACATTCTGGTAGCTCAATATAAGAAGAGCCACCTGTATTCAATACGTCATATTTACAAATATTGACCTAAAAAAAATAAATTTAGTAAAAAAGTTCCTACTTGTAAATATAAGACTCGATTAAGAGCTTTACCACTCTCTCCTTCTTGAAACTCTGACATATGTACCAAAATTGGTGACTGTACATGATTGGTGAACCAATCAATAAAATCATTACTTATTGTTATTGGCATCATTCTAGATTGATGATATATATTAGTGAATATTTCACTATTCCCTTTTTTTATAACATATTCACATGCTAGTTCACAGTTTAGTTTAACAGGTGATTGAAAATTGAACATGAATTCTCCGATTTTTTGAACAAGTTCTAGAGAACATTGATTAAGAAATCTAATTAGATCTATTATGTTTTCATTATTTAATAAACGACCAGAAAATACTCTTTTAACAAACGAGGTCCTTATAGCTTCCCAAGTTAACATTTTATATTCACGGTTTATTATTATAACTCACTACTATCAAATTATAATCTGAGCAAGCAAAACACAACACCTTCACCTCATAGCAAGTACAACATTTTGAAACTAAATCTGCTTTTTGAAAAAACATATTTTGAAGTGAACAGAAATATGTAGAAAAATATTTTCCTTCTCTTTGCTATCAGCAAAATGCTGATTTTCCCATTTTGTAACCTAGATTATTTTTTCTAATCAAAAATTTTTGTGAAAAATATGTTTTTCGAAAAACAAAATACAAAATACAAAAACAGGATTTTGAAAAACCGTTTTTACTTAGGTATATAAGGTGATTCTCTTGAAATGTAGAATAAAATAGTAATCAACTAATACTACATAAAAATCAATTCTAAAACGTGAACGCGAAATATAAAAATGTAAGTATACTTTTTATTTATAATATTGTTCTGAATATTCATTGCTTCATTGTATTATAGAATATGGACAAATTGAATAAAATTGGCCCAAGTCAATTCAAAACTAATGTAAGCATTGAAGATTTGGAAGATAACAAATTTTATAAAGTAAACGCGGGCCGTTATGTCGATACTCGATATGGGCCTTCAATATTATTAGAAATCGAGAATTTTATCACATTCTTACCGAAGCGGTTCAATGACCTGTCTAAAGAAGAAGTGAAGACTCTATTCAATAAAGAAAATTAGTACTTAAAAATAGATCGGAGTGACAACGCTCTGAACATAATTTTTGAAGTAAATCCTTGAAAAATTATTCTACAAAAATAATTACTCATATTTACGCAATTTAAAAAAATTATCATTCATATTTACTCATTAAAAAAAAATATATTTATATATCATTAATATTTACTCATATTTATAACTATTTTATAAAATTGTAAAAATAAAAATCATTCCATCGAACTATTGAAAGAAAAAGTGTACATTCTCCTACATAGTTCCAATTATATTTTCAAAATTTTCTTATTTGGTTTAACAGCGTCAACATTCAAATAGTTTTTGTTTTATTGTATCATATAATATGGATAAAAAATAGAATAAAATTGTTCAAAGTAAATTTATAATCAACATTAACATTAAAAACTTGAAAGATAACCAACTATATAAAGAAATGTGCTGCTTTTCAATAAGCTGTCAAAAAAAGTGAAGAATCTATTTAATAAAGAAAATATTTATCTAAAACTAGATTGGAGTGATCACACTCTGGATGTTACTTTTTGGAAAAGTTTTGGGAGAATAATTATCCATATTTACTCATATTTATAACTATTTTATAACGTTGTAAAAATTAAAAATGTCTCAACAGGCTATTAAAAGAAGAAAATATACATTCTTTAATTTAATTTCATACTATATTTTTTAAGAATTCTTATTTGTTTTAACAGCGTCAGCGTCCTTACTTCCTAATGATTCAATACATTTTCTTATTTCAATTTTTGTTCTTTATTTTTACACAATAACAAATTTCATTATTTTTAGTGCTATTATTATGGACTCACAATGTTATGAAACTCTTGACAATAGTTCTTTCGATTTGTTAAATTTAATAGAAACATGGCCCAGCTGGAAAAACTATTATGATGAAGAAATGATTGATGAAGAATCATTCATATATCAATGCGTCAATAATTATCCAAATATAACATTTTTTCCTAACGAATTCAGAAAAATTATATCAAATTCAATTCTTAAATCAGAAATTTCATACTTTTGTGTGTCAGTTAAGGAATATTTAACCAATGGCTCATATAATTACTGCTATAATTGTACGCAAAATTTATATAGTTCAAATAATTTACAACAAACAATTGAAACCAATGAAACAAAAAAATTCTATTTAACAAGTAATAGATATATACATTTGCAAAGCTTAACAAATTTTTCTAGTGTAAAATGTAACGGCTGTAATAAATTTCAATTTCGTGTCAAAGAAATTCAAGAATGTGATTATTGTAAACCATTTGTTTCAAAAGAAGCATTAAAATACTGTCAAAAAGTTGTTGAAGAGTATAATAGTTCATAAACAAGCAAAGTTAAAATTATCTTCATTTTTTTTTTTAGAAATATAAAAGTGGAATTAGAAAGTAACGAATCTTTCGATATGAGACATAATGAATTACGGAATATTCTCGAACAATGGGATAAATGGGATAATTTTTATTATGAACTAATAGACGCTGACGAAGAAAGATTGAATGAAATGATATCCTATTCTTCAAACACAACTTTTTTCTCGGAAGACCTCAAAACTCTAATACCAAATTCTATGGTAAACTCAAAATCTGTTTATTTTTGTATTAATATTTTCAAATATTTGACAAATGGATCATATAATATCTGTTTTGATTGTTCACAAGAATTGTATCATGAAAATTATTTACATGAATTAATTAACATGAATATTGTTAAGAATTTTCATTTAACTGATTATAAAATATTACACCTATAGAGCTTATTATATTTTGACATGAAAAAATGTTATTAATGTGAGGACAACTTTTTCGAAACAGAAGAATTATATGAATGTTCTTATTGTACTAAATTTTTTACAGGAGAGTCGAATAGATATTTAACAAAATTTCGTTATAAGTACCCTTGTACAAATGCACTCTTTAGTTAAAATAAGCATAAATAATTTATTGTGATAATTGAATAACAATGAACATATTTTTACAATGATATAAATAACTTGTTTTCTGTTTTATAGTGTACCTACACCTTCATCCTCCATTTTTTCTTTTAAAAATTCATACCTCTCTCTATTATATCAGAATATATTGCAATTAATTCTTTTGCTGCAATAACATAAATATTATCATCTAAAGTTAACAGCGAGTTTATATTTGCAACCATATTATTACCTGATTAAGATCCTGTACAAATTAGATCTGTATAGTATTCATAGTAATTTAAACAGTTCAAAAAATTCGCATACAGATATATAGATTCAATTAAATTGAACAATGTAGTCACGGATTCTAAATCAAAGCGTATATAATTATTACACCACTTTATAAATGAAATGTTTATATTGTCAATGTTATCAAAGATTAAATAGTAATTATTGAAACTATGATACTCTATATTATTTTTATAATTCAAATAATTCAAAATGATGAACTTGAGTTGTGTAAATTCATTCCAGTTATTCAAATTAAAACAAATAGTATTTGAATCATTTATGTTAAAGAGTCTTATCATAATTTCAAAATTATTCAATGGATTAAGTCCAATGCTCACCCAGTTACTCAAATTGTTATTTAGTACGTATCTATGTTCTAATATTAATCTTCTATTATTTTTAAATCTAACATCAACATTATTATATTGTAGAAAACATGGCACTAAATTATAATTTGTATCTACTTCCGAACTAGAAACACTATTAACACATTCTGACAAATTTTTTTCAGCACTTGTTTCTAAAACACATTGATAAACACCATCACTTATTTGTTGTTTTGGTTGATCTGATATATTTGACATGATATAATTTTCTTGTGATTGCAAGTTATTATTAGTTATGGCCGGTATTGGTGCTGTAATAATTGATGCCGGAATGTTCTCCTTATTTTTTACACAATCTTTATTCATTTCATATACGCAAGAGAGAAACACATGTGTTCTATGTGCTCGTGAATTTTGGCTAAGTGAACTCAGTAATAATAATCAAATTTATATGAAGTTTATATAGTTCCGCACGAATTTTTCAGTGATTCTATAATCGTGGAGTATCTCCAATCACACGAGGTGTAAGTGAACTATTTCTCTTAAATATAAATCTAAAACAAGGTGCAAAATTTACTTTTGGTTCATTTTTGCATACTTCGCAACATACAACAAGTTTCTGTTAATATTAATTCAATTAACCACTTCTTGTCAAATATAAGAAACGATTCTTTCGGCCATCACCGTACGTATTCGTCAGCAAAACTGCCTAACTTGTGCCCAAATTGCAATAAACATGCAAACAGCGATTCTAAAATCACTATAGCATGTCATGGATGCAAACTAAATACTCATTTGAGTTGCTTACAACTTACATTTGATGATGTGAGCCGATTGACTAGATCTGCTACTAAATCAGTGAAAATTCTATGCAATCGTTGTTTGAATGAGTCTGACTCAATCAATTCACTGAAAACACTAATTTTGTCTCTACAAACTGAACTTTCTGAAATCAAGCAAACATTGAATAACTTTCATCCGAATAATGAAGAAATTGATACAGAATCAATCATTGCAGAAATAAATGATAGGAAGAGAAAAAAACAAAATATTATTATCATAGGCCTGCAGGAAGAAAATTCTGAAAACTTAAATGAGCGTGTAGGTGAGATTATTAGGAAAATAGTTCCTAACATCAACATTACTGAATCAAAAGTCTTTAGAATTGGATCAGTCAGCAATGTTTCCAGAAGGCCTCGCCTAGTTAAAGCACATTTTGAGGGCTTATCAACTCCTATGAATATTCTGCGCAATGCAAAGAAAATAAGAGCAGTTCCCAGTTTGGAAAATATTTACATTAATGCTGATCGCACCCCTATGCAAATCAATTATTACAAGAAAATAAGAACCGAATTAAATTCAAGAGTAGAGAAAGGCAAGAATGACATAAAGATCATATATGAATTGGGTATTCCAACTATCTCTAAGATAACAAAAAACTAAAAAACGCACCGTCCAACTCGTCTCGTGAAAAAATTTCTGCATATTATCAAAATGTACAAAGCTTGAATTCTAAGCTCAATGATCTTGATATCAATCTCCGGACCTCCAATCATCATATATTCGTCCTCACTGGAACGTGGCTCACTCCCAGTGTCTAAAATTCGGAATTCGAAAACTGTGATTACTCTTTCTACCGTAAGGACAGAAATTTCGTCGACTGCAATGTGTCGCGTGGTGGTGGAGGGATGATTCGTGTCAAAAGTTCTATTAACTCTATCCAGATTCCGCTCGTAGCATATACTGAAATGTTGCACAAAAGCATTGATCTTGTTTGTTGTAAATTAATGCATAAGGACATTCCTTTTTACGTTGTTGCTGTATATATTCCTCCTAGTCTATCACTAAGTATTTATGAAGATTTATTTAGCTGTCTTGAGTCGATTCCATTTTTGAATATAAGTAACTATATAATCCTAGGTGACTTTAATATATCAGATTTTAATGTGAATTTGAATGCCAAATATGTACAATTAATCCATAACTTTATGACATTTTCAAACCTTAAACAATATAACTCTATAACTAATTGCGATGGTAAATTGTTGGATTTAGTTATTTCTAATGTAAACTGTGAGATCAAATATGAATCTTCTTGTATATTTCATAGAGAGTATAGACAACATCCAACACTTTGTATAGAATTTGATTTCAATTCTTCCAGCAATTGGAAAACGAAACTGAATGAAACAAGATATAACTTTAGGAAAGCTGACTTTATTCAAATGTATAATTCTATTGCTAATTCTGATTGCAAGCGCCTGGAATCATTCACGGATGTGGATGAAGCCTGTGATCATTTTTACCAGGTCTTGTATAATATTCTCGACGAGTGCATCCCATCCTCTCCATCACTGTCCAGCTCTTTTCCACCATGGTATACTAAAAAAATTAGAACTGATCTTAAAAGGAAAGATAAAATTTTCAATTCATTCAAGAAATTCCCTGGGCACCCTGTATATGAAGAAGAGTACAGAAATTTGCGTAACACAATAAAAACTGATATCAGAATATAATATCAAAATTATTTGCGCAGATGCGAAGACAGTGTGAATAGCAATCCCAAATATTTCTGGAATTTCATTAATTCCAAGAAAAATACCAAGGGTCACCCTTTCAGCATGTACTGTGGCAATGATGATATGAATGATCCTAAAGCTATTGCTGACAGCTTTGCCAATTAATTTCAAAGTGTATTCACGCCACAAAATAGCAACAGTATCAGAAACCAATATGCGATAGATTACAATACATCTGCCCTAAATCATATCACAGAAAATGATATATTTTCTGCCATCAAGAAATTGAAATCAAATGGAACCTCAGGACCAGATTTGATCCCCAATTATAATATCAAGGACTGCGCTGTTCCATTCTCCTCCGCTTTACTTCATATACTCAATTTGTCATTGAAAACGTCATCATTTCCAAAAGTTTGGAAGTTGGCTCGCATAATTCCAGTTCACAAATCTGGAGACAAAAGTAATATACAGAATTATCGACCGATAGCTATTTTGTCAAATTTTAGTAAAGTCTTTGAAACAATAATCTACAATGCAATAAACCCCTACGTTTATGATCAAATATCCACTGTTCAGCATGGTTTAATGAAAGGTCGCTCCACTTCAACCAATCTATGTAATTTCTCTGACTATATAGCTAAAGCTTTAGATGACCGTGAACAAGTTGATGTTATTTACACAGACTTTGCTGAAGCTTTTGATAAAATAGAACATGATATAATTCTCAAAAAACTTCACACTTTTGCCATATCTCCTTACTTAATACAGTTAATTGATACATACTTAACGGAAAGATCCCTATTTGTTCAGGTCTCTGGCTTCAAATCTCTTCTTTTTACTTCAACGTCAGGGGTTCCACAGGGATCCAATTTAGGACCTCTTTTATTTCTAATTTTCATTAATGACCTCGCAGATGTAATCAATAGTCCTAAATTGATGTTTGCAGATGATTTAAAAATATATCGCCGTATCTCTGAAATACCTGATTGTGACTTTCTTCAAAATGACCTAAATAACATTCAATACTGGTGTCTCGAAAACAAGCTTCGCCTAAATATTGGAAAATGCAAGGTCTTATCATTCACGCATAAACATTCAAAATTAGATTACGAATACATCATTGACTCGTCATCCTTAAAACAAGTAAGTGAAACACATGATCTTGGAATTCTATTTGACAGTAAATTTAAATCCAATTACACGTTACAGAACTGAGTCTGTCCTGTGTACGCACTCTTGGTTTCATTATCAGAAATACTCGTGATTTTATAAGTCTTGATCCAGTACTAGTCCTATATTTCTCTTTCATCCGGTCAAAATTAGAATATTGTGCCGTTATTTGGTACCTACACTATCACTACCAAGTAAAGTGTATTGAATCAGTTCAAAAAAGATTCTTAAAATATATGTATTTTAAAATTATGCACTATTACCCTTATCGGAATGTAAGCTATGAGATACTTCTACATATATTTAATTTTGAAACTCTGCAGGTGCGCCGGGATAAACTGTGTGTACTTCACCTTCACAATTTAATTTCTAACAAAATAGATGATTCTAACTCACTCGCAGAGATAAGTTTCCATACTCCGACTATCCAGACAAGATATCCAAAGTTATTCTATTTACCAAATGCAAATACAAATATTCAATCAAATTCTCCGATTTACAATATGTGCTCTATATATAATAATTCCTACTCACATTTAGATATACTGATGAATAATTTGAAATCTCAATTTCAGCCACAGCATTGAATTTATTCCAGAGAATGCTGTCACTTAATTTATATAATGTATTAATGGTTCCTCTTGTTTGTGTTTTTGAAATTGTATACACTCTTGTATCCTGTCCTGTTATTGGGCTTCAAGCCTGTTGGACTGTGCGAATTAAATAAATAAATAAATTTTCTTCAACGAAGGCTTTTTGAATGTAATTTGCTTTTTTCCTATACCTAATCCTGTTTTAGACATATTGTTATTGTGCTGATGCATGATATCTGGAATAATCAATGAAACAATAAGTTAACAAAGATTCACAAATATATAATTTAACAAAATTACCTTTCGAAACTAAACTTTTAGTATTCTTCAGCTGAGATTTAGTTGATTCGTTGGGTGAAAAATTTCACTCCACTCTTATTTATAGTGTTTCTTATCTTATACTTTTTCTATTGGTAGAGATAAAACCAATGATAATTGGTTGTAATAAACGTACTTTCAATTGGCGAGTAAATTTTCATTCAGTTTCTTGAAAAAAATTTAATTAAAATGTATAAAAGAACAAAATAATCTAGTTCCTTCGCATTTCTATATATTACGTGTGTAAGTACGTTACTATTTGTTAAAATGATACCACTTTTTCTTATATATTTGTCTTTAGCATTAGGAAATGCTTTATTTGATTATGAGAGCTCGCTTACATATTTAGAATAATATGGTTATATAAATACTACTTCAACCTCTACTTCTTTGCTATTCATATCAAAGAATGATTCTTTGTATAAAGATGCGTTAAAAACGTTCCAAGAGAAATACAACTTGGAACAAAATGGTGAACTGAATAATGATACAATTAATTTTATGAAGAGACCTAGATGTGGAGTGAAAGATATTGATTTTTTCAAAACTCATAACATAAAATGGTCAAATGACACAATACATTGATTCTATCACGGAAATGATCAAAGAATAATGGATGTTATACAAAAAGCTTTTGATCTGTGGGCTGAATATACAAACATAAATTTTATTAACACTAATAATTATAATAGTGCGCATATATTCATTTCTTTCGGTTTCAATCTTCATTATCGATTTAGACCATCTCAAGTTTGTAACAGTTATTTTGATGGTAAAGGTGGAGTAATTGCACATGCTGACCCACCGAATTTGGGACTTCATTCAGAAATTCATATGGACATGTCTAAGAATTGGTCTTTCTCATTAACACCACCCGCTGATTATGATGAAACTAGTTTATCTCAAACTTTGGTCCATGAAATAGGTCATGTATTGGGTTTACAACATTCTGATAACGAAATGGCTGTAATGTACCCATTGAGTTTGAATAATATATTCAACAATGATTCATACGACTCACATCCAGATGATATTAAAGGCATCCAAAGTTTATATAATTTCACAAAAAAAACAACAATAACTATCGAAGAATCTACTACAACAGAGACCCCAATTACATCTTCGAAAACAAATTTAATACAAACAAATACTGTAATTGATGATTTCCCAATTTTGTGTAATCAGAAAAGTTTCAATCATTTTCTCATAATTATTAAAAAAATGTATATTTTTCATGAAAAATGGGTATGGTATAAAACGTTAAACGATAATGAACTGATAAACAAACCTTTGCTACTGACAAACTTAATCAAATTTGTATCAGATAGCTTTCAAAAAATATCAGCTTCATATTTACGACCAAATGGAGATATCATGGTGATTATCAACGATCAATTCTACAATGTTAAATATCCTTCATTGATGATAAATACATCTTTAAATGAAAAATTATTCAATCATCCTATACGTGATATACATGCCGCGATTAGTAACAGTTTCGGACGTACCTATATTTTTTATAATAAAAATAAATACATAGAAATAGATGAATGTAATTTTAGAATAAAAGATGAAGGATATGTTAAAGATCAATTTCCGGGTATTCCTGATGAAATTCAAACAGTATTTGAATATACAAACGGACGTTTGTATTTTATAAAAGATGATAATTCTTACGAATTTAATGAATTTACCAACTCATTGGAACGTGCAGGGAAATTTGATTTATCTTTGTTGAACATAGATTGTCCAAATATAAGCATACTTGAACCATTAAAAGTACTTTCATCAAAACTATTGCACTATCAAAATTTATAAAATATTATATATATATATATATATATAATAGTCGATTAATTTCACTTTTCAAACTCATGTTGACAATAGCAATATTTGACTGCAAATGAGAGCTGTTAGACAATGATTTTATATATACATATATATATATATATATATATATATATATATATATATATATATATATATATATATATATATATATATATATATATATATATACATATATATTTATATATATATATATATATATATATATATATATATATATATATATATATATATATATATACATATATATTTATATATATATATATATATATATATATATATATATATATATATATATATATATATATATATATATATATATATATATAAATTATGTACGGTTGTATCCCTATTCCACAACAATTATTATTGTGTCAGCACTTTTAACAGTACTTTTCCATTATGATAAGAAATGTAATAAAATCCCCTGAATCCTAGAAAAATTGTTCATTGTTCAAGTATTCTTCTGTATCAACACATTGTAACCACGTGTTAAATAAAATTAATTTTTTTCAAATATTTTGAGTTAAAATATCTAATTGGCGCAGTCGGTAGGATCAGAGAAACACAAAAAGTAATTGTGTGGTGAATTTTAATTCTTTACTCTGATCTACTAATAAAATATCAACCAAGAAAAATAATTTCAAACAAATCGTCTACAACGATCTGTGGAAACAACAAGAAACGCAGACCTAACGAAGAAATCAATTTTCCTTGGAAATCCAGTAGCAGAAGAATCACGAGAGGAAGGAAGACTTGCTGTTCGACAACTTTTCGATCACGTCTCCAGCTCCAGGAACAATCAGTGGCCCGGTGATGTCCGTAAACCATCAAACAATTCTCATATTGCTAACGATAACTTTGTAAGTTAGAATTTAAACAATTTTTCTGTATTACACGAAGGGATACCTCTAGCAAAGACTAGTAATAAAGGTATCGAGGGACCGGCACAGTCCTAAACACACAGAATAATCTACATATGTATTGTAGTGATAATAGTACAGATTCTGAAATTTCTGATATTGAATCAGAAAACACTGATACCTCAAATAACACTATTAAAAGCTTAATTTTAAAGCCAAGTAGATTGAGCGTATCAAATATTTCAACAATGGCTACAACAACACTTTCAGAGTTGAAAAACCTTGCTGAAATCATTCCTCCATATAATGGAGATATTAAAATATTAAATGATTTCATCAGTGCAGTAGATGACGTACTGATTTCTTTAACTAACATTGTTTTAAGTCCCATTCAGAGAACATACCTTTTTGGACTTATAAAAACTAAACTCACACACAAAGCGGCAGAACTATTATCAGAAAATAAATTTGAAGATTGGAATGATTTAAAAGTTTACCTTACCACAAATTTTTGTGATAAAAGTACAGCCGAAACAATTTTATTAGAAATTTTGCAGATGAAAAATAAAATCAGTACAGACAAAACTTTAGAAAATATAATTCAGAGATTCTCACAATATAAATCAAAGATTTTATTAAAAGAATATAATCAATTGCAGAAAAATGCAATTATTAAAGAAAATCAAAAATTAGTAGTTTCACATTTTATAACCCTTCTACCTTTATCAGTAAGAGGATCATTCATTGTTAAACAACCAAATACATTAGAGGAATGTGAATGTTTATTGAGAAATGAATTTAATTACTCACATCAGAATTTACATCAATCACCAATGTTAAAAGATAAACAAAATTTTAGCTTCAATATACCACCAAAAAAGTTCCCAAGTCAACAATTCCCATCTAAACCTATCCAATTTAATAATAATCCAAATCAACCAAGACCTTTTGCCCCTCGTCAGAATCTAAAAAATTATATTGACACGAAACGAGCTTATCAACCTAAGCCAATGACCCAGCAGTCAAGACTTACGAGTACTATACCTATGTCAACTCAGACAATCAGACAGAATTACAATCTTAACGAAAGTTCAGATGAACTAGAACAAACCGCTGACGAATATGAAATCATAGAACAAGACAGTGAACTTGAAAATGATCCTTTTTTAGAATTGGAGACAGAAACAGACGAACCGAACAAGTAATGTCTAGTTTAACATACAACTTACCATCATTACAAATACAAGACTATATCATTTTACTAGACACGGGATCAAGTATCAACTTAATACATCCTGATTTAATTAAATTCAAAAAAATTAAAACTTATGACGAAAAATGCACGTTTACAACCGCAAATGGTAAATCAACCATTCCACAGTTTGTTATTTTGAAAATTAATAAAATTCCATTAAAATGCTATGTTCATAAATTTCATAAAGAATACAATTTATTACTTGGTATTGAAGCATTTAAAAAATTAAATATTCAAATAGATTTTATTAGAGATTCTGTTAATATACAAGGGAAAGAAAGTAAATTACAGAGTAATAATTTTAAAACTCGAAAGGAAAATAATAATATTCAAATCCGTTCAGAACATTTAAATCAAATTGAAAAAACTAGATTAAAATCACTTGTAGATAATTTTGAAGATCTTTTTCCAAACCCCAACGACCAACTGTCTTGTACAAATTTATGCGAACATAAAATAATTCTCAATAATGGAATTCCTATTCATACAAGAAATTATAGACTTCCTCAAGTCTACGAGCAAGACATCGAAGAACATATTCAAAAAATGTTATCAGAAAAAGTCATACAACCATCTCATTCTCCTTGGAATTCTCCCATCTGGATAGTTCCAAAAAAGTTAGACGCTTCAGGAAAGCGAAAAACGAGACTAGTAATCGATTTTAGAAAAGTAAATTCTCAAACGAAAGATGATAAATTCCCAATTCCTAATATTGATACATTATTGGATCATATTGGTTATTCAAAATATTTTACGACTTTAGATTTGCACTCAGGTTTCCATCAGATCCCTATGAACAAAAATGACATCGAAAAGACCGCATTTTCTACCTCATCCGGTCATTATGAATTCTTGCGTATGCCTTTCGGTCTTAAAAATGCACCTGCAACATTCCAAAGAATGATGAATATTGCATTAGGAGAATTAGTTAATAAAATTTGTTTAGTTTATTTAGATGACGTAATAATTTTTGGCAAAACTTTTGAAGAACATTTAGATAATATTAAATTAGTTTTTGAGAAATTGAGGCAAGCAAATTTAAAAATCCAAATCGATAAATCGGAGTTCTTGCAAACAGAAACGAAATATTTAGGCTATATTATTACTCAAAATGGAATCAAAACAGATCCTTCTAAAGTAGAGAAAATTAAAAATCTTAATATTCCTAAAACAAAAAAACAAATTAAGCAATTTCTTCGTACAATTGGATGGTATCGTAAATTTATTCCAAATTTTGCAAAACTTACAAAACCTTTAACTTTGTGCCTGAAAAATGGGCAAAATATAGATATTTATAATGAATCCCATAGGAAAAGTTTTGAAGAATGTAAACAAATTCTCACTTCATCTCCTATATTACAATTTCCAAATTTTCATAAAGATTTTATACTAACTACGGACGCCTCTGACTATGCCATAGGATCAGTCCTTTTACAAAAAGATGAACAAGGCAAAGAAATGCCAATAGCTTATTTTTCAAAAACATTAGGCAATGCTGAACAGAATTATAGCACCATTGAGAAGGAATTATTTGCAATAATAGAATCTGTTAAGAACTTCAGACCTTATTTATTTGGCAGAAAATTTTTAATTAAAACAGATCACAGACCATTATGTTGGCTATTTAATATGAAAAACCCTAACCAAAAACTTATGCGGTGGAAAATAGAATTAAACGAATATAATTTTGAAATAGAATTTTTACAAGGTAAAATGAATGTAATAGCAGATAATCTCTCCCGCCAACGAGAGAAAACTCAAATTCACAACAAAATCGGTGATGTGACGGAAACAAAAATATTTGCTCATTGTATTTCTGAAGATTTAGAGATGAGTAAAGGCCTGGCAGACCAAGTTAATAAAAAATTTGATAGCAAGAATTTTTGTCATAATTTAGATTTAACCAATAAAAATATTATTATTCAAAATTATAGTAATCAAATAATTATTCATTTAATTACAGAGAAAAAATTTAGTGATAAACCTTCAATCAAGAGTTTAGATAAACCATTGAAAGAACTTAGAGATTATCTTATTCTTAATGAAAATTTCGAAATAAATTTACCCCTATTGGGATGTGGTTTAGATAAATTAGAATGGAATCAGGTATCGGCAAAAATATTGAAAATATTTGAAGATACAAATATACAAATAAATGTGTATTCATTGCCTATGGTCAACCTATATAATAATGATAACGAATCAGTTTCGTCAAATCAAAATACAATCCATTCAGATCCAGAAAATTTAGTTAACGGAATCAAATATATAGAAGATAGAATCAATATAGCTGATAATCAATTGATATTTGAAATTCATGATCTTGATACTGAAATAGAAATTACCAAATTATTCGGGAATCGAAAACAGCGGATTCATTGTAAGCTTAGTAAGCAAAATCTCGAAAACGAAATATTAAATTTTCTTAAAGAGTATATAGTTCCAAAAATAAAGTACTTAGCTATTTTCAAAGAAACAGATCTTGACCTTAAATTTTCAAGAATAATAAAAGAAAATTTTGAATTTAATACCATCAATATTGTTGCTTGTAATAAGTTGGTTGAAGATATAGAAAGCGAAGACGAACAAGTAGAAATAATTCATGATTTTCATACAGGATTAACTAACCACAGAGGAATAATTGCAACTTTGAATGCATTGAAAGAAAAATATTTTTGGCCTAAAATGATTAATAATATCACGGAGTATATTAATAAATGTGAACTTTGTAAATTGAATAAATATAATAGAAAACCGATTCCAGCCATAGATAATTTGACACCCACTCCATTGAAACCGTTTGATATAATAAACATTGACGTACTTTGTTTGAATAAAAAGAATTTTTCGACTATTTTTGATCAGTTTTCAAAACATGGTCAAGTTTGTTCATTAGAATATAAAAGTTCAAATAATATATTACAGAGATTAACCCAATATTTCCAGATTTATACAATTCCAAATAAGATAATTATGGACGCAGGTCCTGAATTTAAAGGTAGTGTTTTACAGGATTTATTCAAACTTAGAAATATAGAGAGTCACGTAATTTGCGTAAACAATCCTAAAAGTAACGCAGTTGAAAGATTTCATTCAACCCTTATAGAACATCTCAGGCTTCTAGAAAATAATAATCATTTCAGAAATAAAACATTTTTGGAAAAACTTGATTTAGCAATTTTAGCTTATAATAATACTAAACATACGGTAACAAAACTAACTCCGAACGAAATATTATTCGGCAAAAATAGTAATATTCCTTTTAGAACGATTCCACTCATTAATGAAGAAATAATACAAAAATATCAAACAGAACAAGAAGAGCTATTTAAAATTATTAACGAAAAAATAAAAGTCGAGAAACAAAAGCGTTATAAAGAGAATGATAATCCTTTACAGATAAAAGATACTATTTATGTGAAAGAGAATCCAAGATTAATCAAGAAATTCAAAAAACCGTTATTCAGAAAATATAGAGTTCAAAATTACAATCCCATATTAGGGAAAGTAAAAATTAGAGCCGAGAAACATGTCAGAATAAATAAAATTAAACAGTAAATTGTTGTTTCAGATGTACGGCTCAACTTACGGATATTTCAAATGACAATGGATTTCATTTAGTTAAATTAGGTAAAACACAGATAAAAATTTCAGAACAAATAATTTATTTTAATTATAATATAACTCCGATTCATGATGAATTTTTGAAATTACGCACGTTAAAAGAAACTCTCCTTTCCCAAACAGATGAGTCGAACGAAATGTTTCATGACTATATTAATATTCTCATATATAATTTTAATGATCTAGAACATCAAGTTTCTAAAATATTTCATAGAATTTCAAAACGCGGTTTAATTAATGGAATAGGTAATATTATTAAATCAATTTCAGGGAATTTAGATGCTTCAGATGGAGAACGGTATGATAAAATTTTTGAACAAATAAAAAATAACGAAAAGATATTACAGGATCAGAATAATCAAAATTTAAAAATAAGTAAAGAAATGATTGATAAATTTAATAATCAAATTGAGAATATTAGGAGTAATGAAAATTTAATGAAATCACAAATGGTGCATATTAAACAGATGTTAAAGAGAAATTTTAATTGGCAAGGAAGAATAGATGTTGAGAATAAATTTCAAAAGTTAATACTTATAATTCAGAGTTTGAATAATCTTATCAAGCAAATAGAAATCAGTTTAACTTTTTGTACTTTGAGAAAACTACACACAAGTATTATTGACCCAATTAATATCAGAAAAATTACACAAAATAAAGATATTTGGCAACTGAACGAAATTATAGAGACTTATTGTCAACACGATAACGAACAGATACATTTCCTTATTAATGTACCAATTTTCTCTTCCCAGACTTACGATTTATATCAATTCACTCCTTTACCTTTCATCAAACATAACGAAATTATACAATTAACAGAAAAACAAACAATGTACTTTATAAAAAATAATGATAATTTTAAAATAAACAATTGCATTCTAGTTAATAAGATTTATTATTGTAAAACCGAATTTATAGGTTTAAATAAATGTATAGTAAATATTTTAAAGGTTCAAACAAATGATGATTGTAAATATCATATTTTAGAGTCAGATAACACTTGGGAAAAAATTCAAAACACGAATGAATTAGTTATAATAAATCCCAAGGAGCAACAAATTCAAATTAATTGTGAAAGTAATACACTGAATAGAAAAATTAAAGGTATATTCAAATTAAAACTCATGAATAAATGCGTAATAAATAATTTCAAATCTGATATAATTCAAGAAACTTATAAAGAAATAATATTCGAAGCTTTTAATTTCAATAATACATTTCAACAATTGAATTTAACAAATTTTAATAAAATAGATAGAGTAAATATAACACTAAAAGAGTTGCCACAAATAAATGAATTGAGCTTGAATAATTTTAATGATCATCATTTTTATATTATTTATGTTATTTTATTTTTAATAATATGCTTTGCTCTATTATATAAGTTTAAAATTAAGCTTTTAACAATTTGTAGAAAAAATGAAGAATTCAATAGTAATAAAGAGTCAAATATAGAATTAAGTACCATTAAATAATAATTATTGTAAAATCTCAGAAGGGAGGAATTATGTACGGTTGTATCCCTATTCCACAACAATTATTATTGTGTCAGCACTTTTAACAGTACTTTTCCATTATGATAAGAAATGTAATAAAAACCCCTGAATCCTAGAAAAATTGTTCATTGTTCAAGTATTCTTCTGTATCAACACATTGTAACCACGTGTTAAATAAAATTAATTTTTTTCAAATATATATATATATATATATATATATATATATATATATATATATATATATATATATATATATATATATATATATATATATATATATATATATATATATATAAATCCTCATATCATTTTTGCGTCCTAATATTGCGCGTTTGCATTTAATCTGGCGTCCATCGTAAAGCGGAGTCCGTATATCGGACGCCACTTTAGAATCGCTTTAAAATTTTTTTCTGGCTTGTTCCCGACCTCTAGAGGCTGAATTCAAAATTTCATTTTGACGCCAAAATGATAGGGAAATGAAAATTTTCGTATATTTTTAGTTCCGAAAAATTCCGCTCCAATTTTTAGTGGCGTCAAAAATATACGTGTATATTCTCACTTCATATATTTCGCCATCATACTGGCGTCCAGAAACTTGACAACACTGTCGCAGAACATCGATCGATAATGAAACAGATGCTTGCGCTTTTGACATGAAATTTGTTGAGAGTATGGCTTGAATTTGGAATTGCATTTCTTGTGTATGTCATAACATAATATTTCTACTAATATTTTATTGCAAACTGAAGTATTATAGTACGGTTACTTGATGTCAGAAATTATTCTTGCTTGGAGGTTATTCTATATCAACTCAAAATCCAAGCAGTCAATTTTGAATATTAGGAAAAACAGTTGATTACTGACTCAAGTAAGAGGAGTAAGTGAGCAAATTCATGTACCTCTTATAATAGTTCAAGAGTCGACCGCACCTCATCGTTCCCAATCAGATTTAGGACCGAATTTTTTATAATTGATCGAAGATATAGTAGTCATTAGGACGTCACCTTTATAAATCCAGGATCTAGTCCTTAGTATCAAAAAAGGTCATGCCCGGTCAATAAGTTCGTGGTTAACTTGAAACTAGTATCAATCGATTGCAGAGGTCAAGTACTTTGGGACAAAACCAGAATACTACCTCCGTTCTATCCAAAATGAGAAAAAAACACAACAATTATAAGGGAAGTTCAAAACGACAGGACAGAGGGTGGAGCTTTGGTTTTTTCCGACCTTCGCTACTAATAAGTACCAGTTTTAATTATAAGTTCTATCAGAGAAGTAGACTCTAACGAAAAATTGACCGAAAGTAGCCTTTTTTTTTGACGCTTGAGACAAGATTCCAGATTTAAAAAGTTTGGCACCCAATTGACCACTTTATAAATGATTGGTTAATATAAAATTTGTCCGTAAGTTCGATTAGGCAACATAAGGTGCAGTCGGCTCCTCAACTATAGGATTACTATAGGATGTGAGAACTCGCTATTTCATTCGTGATGTGGTCTTATAATTGTTGTAGAAAAACAAATTATATCGTTTGTACAAAGCAAGTGGAACATTTTTGTTGAAAGTTCATCATTGCTTTTACTGGGACTAAATTGATGAATCTCAAACTATTCATGTTTTCAAGGTCCCTGATGATCACAAAGTTGCACTCTCAGTGTGATCTAGAGAAAGCTTGAATGGATGGATGAATTATCATTATTATATACCTCCTGAAATACATTATAAGCGTGACATAAGCTTGAAATTTACAAGGAAACGAAAACAAATTTTTGTTCCTATTGATAAAATCTTTTACAGGATATCACACCCATCATGGCTAAAAAATTTCAAGAGTAGGTAAACAACATACATATAAGTTAGGACTAGGAGAAAACATGATTTGAGTTTTTTTTGTTCAATTTAGAATTCACTGGCAACATAAAACCGGAACAATTTTGTGTAAGAAATGAAAATGTTGCTTTATTTTTCTTGAATCTGTCGATAACAGAGTTCATCAGAAAATAATTTGAGTTATCTTGATGAGTCACAATTTGGTTCAAGGTACAAGTTGAATTTTTTTTGAAATGAGAGCTTTTACTATTTGAGTGCCCGGTTTTTGCAAAGGGCTATATATTGAATACATTCAACAATAACTGTTTCTCGGAAATGATATACTCAAACTGATTCTATGTAACATACATCCATCCCATCTCATATTTCAATTTGTGCGAGTTATTATATCATCGCTTCTCTTATTCAATTTGTGAATAGATGAACATTGACTCTGTTCTCGCAACTGTGTGAGAACATTTCTTGAAGTCGGGGAGCTGGCCGCACCTTATGTTCCCTGATCGAACTTACGGTCAAATTGTGAAATATGAATCAATCGAGAATATTGTGGTCAATGAGGTGACTGACTTTATAAATCTAGAATCCTGCTTCAAGTGTCGAAATGAGGCTACTATTGTTCATTTTTGTTAGGCTCAACTTCCCTGATAGATCTTATGATTGAAACTAGTACCAATCGATAGTAAAGGTCAAATACCTCAGGAAAAAATTAAGGTGCTACCCCCTGCTCCGTTCGGAAGGAGAAGGAGAAGAATAGACAAGGATAGTTTTATGTGGTGGCAACATTAGGCTGGTAGCATTTTGAACAATTTTGCATTCTATAATCAATCTTTGATGAGAAATTCAACACCGTTTTGCTCGAAGACATGAAAAAAAATCTGATGTGAACACCACATGTCTTACTTGTACATCTTTTGACTCAATAATTACCAGTTGACACTAATATTAATACTAGGCAAAATCGACTCCAACAAAAATTTGAGATGATAATTCAATCATTTAGATGCTACAATTCATCAATAGTCAGTTGTACCGCTCTAACTCAAATTTTAATATTCACTTATACAAAAATGTCGGATCGAAATAAGGACAGCAATTTTCATGTCACATTCAATTTCCAAATTTTGATACGATGTTGTTAAGTTAGGTGGCACCTAAAATTTAAGTGACAGCGGTGCAACTGGCCGTGGAACGCTTTAGCCGTCTCAAATACCAAATTTCATCATTCTACGGCCAAAGTCTCGAATCTATGCAAGAAAATGAGAAAGATTGTCAGATAAAGCTTACTTTCAGCTCAATAGATTGTTATGAAAATATTGAGTTGTCATTCGAATGCTACAATTTCTTTAAATACAAAATTTCAAGATTCTACAGCTGATTGTTCTGGATTTATATGAAAAACTCGAAAACGTGCTTAGTAAACTGCACTCCTGGCTGATCCGACTGCAGTCATAATGCAAGGTGTACAATTATGTTCTATAGAAGTGTTTGATACGAGATTTCAATACTCCACGGCTGATTGTTCTGAATCAATACAAAAAACTAGAATAGACTGTGCACTTCCAGCACAGCCAATAAGTATTAAAATAGAAAATAACCATTAAGATGCCTCAGGAAAATTCAAAAAAAGTTCAAAGTACAGTGCATTGCCGGTACAGACGATTGCAACCATAATAGGGGCTGCAAAACTAGACTTTGGACCAGTCTCAAATACAAAATTTAGCTATATAGATACACACATTCATACGTACGTACCAACGTCAAGCCGAAAATAGTCAAAATGAATTTAGGGATGCTCAAAACGAGAATTTCCATCAAAATCTTGAAATGTGATTTTGGCGGTTCAACAATACTACTTATTTGTACTTTGTACAAGTGAGTTGAAAGAGATCCACTTGGATTACCCCGATACTTATTGAATGTTCATTATTTCATATTATAAGTAGTATCTGACTTTGTGCACCATATTGTAACACGAACAGCGAAGGAAATCCTCAGAGATATACGATATGGAAAGACTCCCGAATTTCAAAATTATACGTTTATCAATTTGCATTGTAGAAAAACTGATCAGAGGATGTAGTTGTACATAGTTCAACAAGTTCCATTCTCAACGGTTGAACTTTTTGCCTCTAGATTGATATACAAGATTTATAAAGAATGAATACTGATATACGACATGCTCCCAGCAACTTTCAAGAATAGGAATGATCAAATATTTGAACAATTTTGGTCGTAGATCAATTTCATGCCCACATAATTGTTGTATTTATCATCAGTTACAGTTCTGCTTCAGAAGTTCATGTGCTATGTGCTATAAATCAATTTTTCAGGCGATTATAACTGAAAAGGCATTTCTATGGCCCTTTTTGTGACCATGGAGTTTTACTTACTTGTACACATATATCTAAATTCACTTTTTGCACGATTGGACGTTTTCATATGTTTACCGGCTCTCTATTTAAGGTGGTATGTTGATTTTACCGGCAAACTGGGGTTACTATGGTTATGCTGACTTACCGTCCATGAGCAAAAGCGGTAAGTGAAAAATTGTGGGCTTCGACAAAAAATATTAATTTATTTATCTTATTTATGATTGAATATTCACAATAAAATGTCAAACTTGACAGCTGACAGCGAGTAAGCGATGAGTGGTAACTCAATTTGAAACAGAATATTCGGATTCATATTTCGGGTAGGTCTTCCAATCGTGCAGAAAATTTTGTAAGCATCACGGTCAATAATTACAGTACCGATTCCGTTCAATATTTGCTCGGCCTCCAAACAATTATTCTCAATCGGTAAACCGTACTTTCTGGCCTTAAGGCCGAAAGTTGGAATAGCTATTCAAGTATTAATACTTGAATAGCTATTTTGGGACTGATCTGTACAATATTACTTTTTTGGGACTGATCTATGAAAACTACTTGATAAACACTTCACACCTACCTCTAAGGGCAGCTTGATGAAGTCTCAAGAAACAATTTTTGCCGAAATATATATCATATCCTCCCGTCAATCTCTATAGATCTTGCAAATAGAGAAATAGATACGCATTTTCAGACAATAAAATAAAACAATTTCAATGGCAACTAAGATCAACATTTGCAATGTTTCAGAAACGAATGAATAAAATTTAGTGATTTCAAATTCTTTTGTGATGATCGCCTGGAAAAACGTAATATTCTGATATTCTCTACTGGTCTCAGCTGGCGCTTCGGCCGTTCACCACAAATTCGACCAAAACAGATCACCTCCACGGCCTTGATACATTAATTCCTATTTTGTATCTTCCATATTATTCCTATTTTGTATCTTCCATCTAACAGGACCGATTCATAATGGTAAAGTAAGTTTTCTCTCAGGTATTCATAAGGATATCTATGAAGACTACTCGATAGACTGGTATTTATTATTGAAGTGCTAAGATGAGGCATCTTGTAAAAGCAACAAATAATAAATCAGTATACAGATAAAGCTTCATTTAGTTGCCTGGAACTCCATTACTGTTGCTATCCGAATTTCATTCCCAACCAAATGTTTCTGTAGGGAGGATATTCCAGCATTTCAATAATTTAAATTGACGATTATTGATTGGACTGATAACGCTTACTTGAATTGGGGTAGCAACACTAGTTTGAATATTTGGAATGTTGAGAGGAAAGTCGGTAATATGATAATAACTGTAGACAAATATTTTATCCGCTAGAGCTGAATCCAAAGAAAAAACTCTAAGACATGTACCAAGTAGTATAATGTATTTAATAAGGTGAATAGGAAGTATCCCTTACCAGAGCCAGATTATGCATAAAGCCTGATAGGCACGGGTTCACGGACCTTGGCTTAAGGAGGCCTTAACTTTGAGGATTTCACAAGCATTTGAGTCACCAGCTCATGGATCCCATTGAATTACGACCTATGAGCTTCAATTAGTCTTGATCGGGCATTTGTGTTGATCAAGGGAGGATGTAGACATATTAATTTCACGGTGAAAAGTATCTGAACTAAGATTGTGAAGAATTCAATACTCTTCCAAAAAGCTATGTGATTTTTTTGTGTGACTTACGGCTCTTAAGATATTGCAAAAATACTCTGTACTTTTTTTCCAAATATGATGGCCTAATGAGGGGAGGTTTCCAGGTCCCAGAATCAAGATTTATACTCACACTGACCCTCATCACACATTTATAGAAAAATCTTGAGCAAAATGCAAGTTTAGACCAAAATTTTGTCACATTTCAAAAGAGCATTTATCATCACAATATATATGACATCCGTAAGTCCTTCCTGATAAATTATCCTTCACATACTTCCATTTATGGAATCTACCAACAGTTCACGGACATGACAGATACATTTTACTTCAGAACTCGAAAATAACAATTATCAATCAAAAATCCATATTTTCTCGCAAAATCTTTCAATTTACTATGAGTTCTCTATCAATGAATGACATATTACTACTCTATGGATATTTCAAAACTTGAATAATGTAATTCTACGCAAACCTTTGAATATATCGCTTCACATGTGTCATCGATAGAACATTCTACGCAAGGGAGGTGCTCGTGAAAACTAAATCTGGCAACAAGGGGGACGCCACTTCAAACATGGAGTGAAAGCATATATATGGATAGGACGCCACTATAAACGCAATATGTAACGTATATTATTGACGCCACATTGATGTTATGCTGAAAGGAGGTCATATTGTATAGGAAATGGGAAGTCTGTGAATATTACGTGAAATGGAATGTCTGAGTGAAATCTGAAGAGCCCATGAGAAATTATGTGATATACTTCGATCAAAACTCAACTATACGCGCTCCTTTCAGTAGACGCCAAAATGAACATCTTTTTAAGGACGTCAAATTGATAGGGTGATTTATATATATATATATATATATATATATATATATATATATATATATATATATATATATATATATATATATATATATATATATATATATATATATATATATATATATATATATATATATATATATATATATATATATATATATATATATAGAATCATTGTCTAATAGCTCTCATTTGCAGTCAAATATTGCTATTGTCAACATGAGTTTGAAAAGTGAAATTAATCGACTATTATCATTTACTACGTGGAACAATCCAAATATACTACCTCAAAATCTAGCAAAAGCTGGATTTTATTCAACTAATTACAAAGATGTTGTAGAATGTATTTTTTGTCATGTTTTATTACATAATTGGAAAGAAGGGGATGATGCTTTGGAAGAACATCGCAAATGCTCCAAGAATTGTCCATTCATAAGACAAACTTGTGGAGAAAATCTTCCACTGAATTCAAATGATTTCAAAACCATTTATGAGAAGTTTTTGAATGATACCCACAATACTGAAGAAAATAGGGGTGAAATTAATATAACTGATGGAGTGAAAAATCATATTAGATATGGAAATAGCGATAACAATAAATGGTGTTGTGATTTACAATGTTTTATTGTACCAAGACTTCAAATGGATGGTGTAGCTTGTGAAAAGTGTCATTCATTTAGATTCTGTCATTATAATTGTAAAACATTTATGTTAAATTTGTAAAACTGTCATAAAATGAAATATAATAGAAATTAATCATAGTTAATATTCATATATTCATTTTTTATAATCAAATAATTCTTAACCAAACCAATCATAGCCAAGAGAATCTTATTCTTATTCCAATAAAATTGAAGAAACCAATTTTTAAATACTACTAGCGCCATCTATGCAGCAAGGGAAAATACTAAACACAGCGCCATCTATTGAAATTGAAATGAACGAGAGTTAACTCATCCACTCCGCAAACCACCTCTCCAACGACATCTATGATCCAAAAAAATATTTTTTTTCTAAATTGGTCCAGGGCGTGACGTCAATTGAGATGCTGAGGATGCTACAGATTTATCTTTGTCCCAGAACCCTCCTTGCTTACCTACTTTTATGTGATTTGCGATACTTTGAAACTGCTCAGAATGTGGTAAACTTGACTTATTTCAAACTTCATATAACTGCAGATAGCGCTCTGAAAACACGGAATATGGAGTTTTTGTCAATAGATTCATACATATTATGAGGTATTGAATAGGAATATGAACATTTTGATTGTGAAAATCCGCGCGGAAAAGCGTGATTTCGACTTATTCCAAAGTTTGTAAAACTGCAAATAGCACTCTAAAAACACAAAATATGATGTATTTGGTGCTAGATTCTGCCATATAACGCACTTTTGAAGCAGAATCTTGCTTCTGAGCAGATTTGCAGAGTCAAAAATTTCTCAACGAGACTCAGAAAAAACGCCGATAACTTGCTGGGAACGCAAAATTTTGTGCATTTGAGGACTTATTCATGCGTATCATGTTGTATTGGATAGATTCATGTGATCTGCGATACTTTGAAACTGCTCAGAATGTGGTAATTTTGACCTATTTCATACTTCATATAACTGCAGATAGCGCTCTGAAAACACGAAGTATGATGCTTTTGTCAATAGATTCATACTTATTATGAGGTCCTGAAAAGGAATATGAACTTTTTGATTGTAGAAATCTGCGCGGAAAAGCGTGATTTCGACTTATTCCAAAGTTTGTAAAACTGCAAATAGCACTCTAAAAACACGAAATATGATGTTTTTGGTACTAGATTCTGCCATATAACGCACTTTTGAAGCAAAATCTTACTTCTGAGCAGATGTACAGAGTCAAAAATTTCTCAACGAAACTCAGAAAAAACGCCGATAACTTGCTGGAAACGCAGAATTTTGTGCATTTGAGGACGGATTCATGCGTATTATATTGTATTGGATAGATTTATGTGATTTGCGATACTTTGAAACTGCTCAGAAAGTGGTAATTTTGACTTATTTCACACTTCATATAACTGCAGATAGCGCTCTAAGAACACGAAATATGATGTTTTTGTCAATAGATTCATACATATTATGAGGTCCTGAATAGGAATATGAACTTTTCGATTGTGAAAATAAGCGCTGAAAAGCGTGATTTCGACTTATTCCGAAGTTTGTAAAACTGCAAATAGCACTCTAAAAACACGAAATATGATGTATTAGGTTCTAGATTCTGCCATATAACGCACTTTTGAGGCAAAATCTTGCTTCTGAGCGGATTCACAGAGTCAAAATTTTCTCAACGAGACTCAGAGAAAACGCCGATCACTTGCTGGAAACGCAAAATTTTGTGCATCTGAGGACGGATTCATGCGTATTATGTTGTATTGGATAGATTTATGTGATTTGCGATACTTTGAAACTGCTCAGAATGTGGTAATTTTGACTTATTTCAAACTTCATATAACTACAGATAGCGCTCTGAAAACACGGAATATGATGTTCTTGTCAATGGATTCATACTTATTATGAGGTCCTGAATAGGAATATGAACTTTTTGATTGTGAAAATTCGCGTGGAAAAGCGTGATTTCGACTCATTCCAAAGTTTGTAAAACTGCAAATAGCACTCTAAAAACACGGAATATGATGTATTTGGTGCTAGATTCTGCCATATAACGCACTTTTGAAGCAAAATCTTGCTTCTGAGCAGATTTACAGAGTCAAAAATTTCTCAACGAGACTCAGAAGAGACGCTGATAACTTGCTGGAAACGCAAAATTTTGTGCATTTGAGGACGGATTCAAGTGTATTATGTTGTCTTGGATAGATTTATGTAAATTTGCAATATTTTGAAACTGCTCAGAATGTGGTAATTTTGACTTATTTCAAACTTCATATAACTGCAGATAGCGCTCTGAAAACACGGAATATGATGTTTTTGTCAATAGATTCATACATATTATGAGGTCCTGGATAGGAATATGCACTTTTTGATTGTGAGAATCCGCGCAGGAAAGCGTGATTTCGAATTATCCAGAATCTGTAAAACTGCGAATAGCACTCTAAAAACACAAATTATAATGTATTTGGTGCAAGATTCTGCCATATAACGCACTTTTGAAGCAAAATCTTGCTTCTGAGCAGATTTACAGAGTCAAAAATCTCTCAACGAGACTCAGAAAAAACGCCGATAACTTGCTGGAAACGCAAAATTTTGGGCATTTGAGGACGACTTCATGCGTATTATGTTGTATTGGATAGATTTATGTGATTTGCGATACTTTGAAACTGCTAAGAATGTGGTAATTTTGACTTATTTCAAACTTCATATAACTGCAGATAGTGCTCAGAAAACACGGAATATGATGTTTTTGTCAATAGATTCATACATATTATGAGGTCCTGAATAGAAATATGATTCTTTTGATTGTGAGAATCCACGCGGGAAAGCGTGATTTCGACTGATTCCAAAGTTTGTAAAACTGCAAATAGCACTCTAAAAACACGATATATGATGTATTTGGTGCTAGATTCTGCCATATAACGCACTTTTGAAGCAGAATTCTGTGCATTTGAGGACGGATTCGTGCGTATTATGTTGTATTGGATAGATTTATGTGTTTTGCGATACTTCATAACTGCTCAGAATGTGGTAATTTTGACTTATTTCAATCTTCATATAACTACAGATGGCGCTCTGAAAACACGAAATATGATGTTTTTGTCAATTGATTCAAACATATTATGAGGTCCTGAACAGGAATATGAACATTTTGATTGTGGGAATCTGCGCGGAAGAGCGTGATTTCGACTTTTTCCAAAGTTTGTGAAACTGCAAATAGCACTCTAAAAACACAAAATATGATGTATTTGGTGCTAGATTCTGCCACGTAACACACTTTTGAAGCAAAATCTTGCTTCTGAGCAGATTTACAGAGTCAAAAATTTCTCAACGAGACTCAGAAAAAACGCCGATAACTTGCTGGAAACGCAAAATTTTGTGCATTTGAGGACGGATTCATGCGTATTATGCTGTATTGGATAGATTTATGTGATTTGCGATACTTTGAAACTGCTCAGAATGTGGTAATTTTGACTTATTTCAAACTTCATATAACTGCAGATAGCGCTCTGAAAACATGGAATATGAAGTTTTTGTCAATAGATTCCTACATATTATGAGGTCCTGAATAGAAATATGAACAATTTGATTGTGAAAATCTGCGCGGAGAAGCGTGATTTCGACTTATTCCAAAGTTTGTAAAACTGCAAATAGCACTCTAAAAACACGATATATGATGTATTTTGTGCTAGATTCTGCCATATAACGCACTTTTGAAGCAGAATTTTGTGCATTTGAGGACGGATTCGTGCGTATTATGTTGTATTGGATAGATTTATGTGATTTGCGATACTTCATAACTGCTCAGAATGTGGTAATTTTGACTTATTTCAATCTTCATATAACTACAGATAGCGCTCTGAAAACACGAAATATGATGTTTTTGTCAATTGATTCATACATATTATGAGGTCCCGAACAGGAATATGAACATTTTGATTGTGAAAATCTGCGCGGAAGAGCGTGATTTCAACTTTTTCCAAAGTTTGTAAAACTGCAAATAGCACTCTCAAAACACAAAATATGATGTATTTGGTGCTATATTCTGCCATGTAACACACTTTTGAATCAAAATCTTGCTTCTGAGCAGATTTACAGAGTCAAAAATTTCTCAACGAGACTCAGAAAAAACGCCGATAACTTGCTGGAAACGCAAAATTTTGTGCATCTGAGGACGGATTCATGCGTATAATGTTGCATTGGATAGATTCATGTGATTTGCGATACTTTGGAACTGCTCAGAATGTGGTAATTTTGACTTATTTCAAACTCCATATGACTGCAGATAGCGCTCTGAAAACACGAAACATGATGTTTTTGTCAATAGATTCATGCATATTATGAGGTCCTGAATAGGAATATGAACTTTTTGATTGTGAAAATCTGCGCGGACAAGCGTGATTTCGACTTATTCCAAAGTTTGTAAAACTGCAAATAGCATTATAAAAACACGAAATATGATGTATTTGGTGCTAGATTCTGCCATATAACGCACTTTTGAAGCAGAAGTTGTGCATTTGAGGACGGATTCATGCGTATTATGTTGTATTGGATAGATTTATGTGATTTGCGATACTTTATAACTGCTCAGAATGTAGTAATTTTGACTTATTTCAAACTCCATATAACTACAGATAGCGCTCTGAAAACACGAAATATGATGTTTCTGTCAATATGTTCATACATATTATGAGGTCCTGAACAGGAATATGAACATTTTGATTGTGAAAATATGCGCGGAAGAGCGTGATTTCGACTTATTCCAAAGTTTGTGAAACTGCAAATAGCACTCTAAAAACACGAAATATGATGTATTTGGTGCTAGATTCTGCCATATAATGCATTTTTGAAGCAAAATCTTGCTTCAGAGCAGATTTACAGAGTCCAAAATTACTCAACGAGACTCAGAAAAAACGCCAATAACTTGCTGGGAACGCTAAATTTTGTGCATTTGAGGACGGATTCATGCGTATTATGTTGTATTGGATAGATTTATGTGATTTGCCATACTTCATAACTGCTCAGAATGTGGTAATTTCAACTTATTTCAAATTTCAGATAGCGATCTGAAAACACGGAATATGATGTTCTTGTTAATAGATCCATACATATTATAAGGTCCTGAACAGGAATATGAACATTTTGATTGTGAAAATTTGCGCGGAAAAGCGTGATTTCGACTTATTCCAAAGTTTGTAAAACTGCGAATAGCACTCTGAAAGCACGAAATATGTGGTATTTGGTTCTAGATTCTGCCATATAACGCACTTCTGAAGCAAAATCTTGCTTCTGAGCAGATTTACAGAGTCAAAAGTTTATCAACGAGACTCAGAAAAAACGCCGATAACTTGCTGGAATCGCAAAATTTTGTGCATTTGAGGACGGATTCATGCGTATTATGTTGTATTAAATAGATTTATATGATTTGCGATACTTTAAACCTGCTCAGAATGTGGTAATTTTGACCTATTTCAAACTTCATATAATTGCAGATAAGCGCTCTGAAAACACGAAATATGATGTCTTTGTCAATAGATTCATACATATTATGAGGTCTAGAATCAGAATATGAACTTTTTGATTGTGAAAATCTGCGCGGAAAAGCGTGATTTTGACTTAATCCAAAGTTTGTGAAACTGCGAATAGCACTCTAAAAACACGAAATATGATGTATTTGGTGCTAGATTCTGCCATATAACGCACTTTTGATGCAAAATCTTGCTTCTGGGCAGATTTAGAGAGTCAAAAATTTCTCAACGAGACTCAGAAAAAACGCCGATGACTTGCTGGAAACGCAAAATTTTGTGCATTGGAGGACGGATTCATGCGTATTATGTTGTATTGGATATATTCATGTGATTTGCGATACTTTAAAACTGCTCAGAATGTGGAAATTCTGACTTATTTCAAACTTTATATAACTGCAGATAGCGCTCTGAAAACACGAAATATGATGTTTTTGTTATAAGATTCATACATATTATGAGGTCCTGAATGGAAATATGAACTTTTTGATTGTGAAAATCTGCGCGTAAAAGCGTGATTTCGACTTATTCCAAAGTTTGTAAAACTGCAAATAGCTCTCTAAAAACACAAAATATGATGTATTTTGTGCTAGATTCTGCCATATAACGCACTTTTGAAGCAGAATCTTGCTTCTGAGCAGATTTACAGAGTCAAAAATTCCTCAACAAGACTCAGAAAAAACGCCGATAACTTGCTGGAAACGCGAAATTTTGTGCACTTGAGGACGGATTCATGTGTATTATGTTGTATTGGATAGATTTATGTGATTTGCGATACTTTGAAACTGCTCAGAATGTGATAATTTTGACTTATTTCATATTTCATATAACTGCAGATAGCGCTCTAAAAACACAAAATATGAAGTTTTTGTCAATAGATTCATACATATTATGAGGTCTGAATAGGAATATGGACTTTTTGATTGTGGGAATAAGCGCGGAGAAGCGTGATTTCGACTTATTCCAAAGTTTGTAAAACTGCAAATAGCACTCTGAAAACACGAAATATGATGTATTTGGTGCTAGATTTTGCCATATAACGCACTTCTGAAGCAAAATCTCGCTTCTAAGCAGATTTACAGAGTCAAAAATTTCTCAACGAGACTCAGGAAAAACGACGATAACTTGCTGGAAACGCAAAATTTTGAGCATTTGAGGACAAATTCATGCGTATCATGTTGTATTGGATGGATTTATGTGATTTGCGATACTTTGAAACTGCTCAGAATGTGGTAATTTTGACTTATTTCAAACTTCATATAACTGTTGATTGCGCTCTGAAAACACGGAATATGATGTTTTTGTCAATAGATTCATACATATTATAAGGTCCTGAATAGGAATATGAACTTTTTGATTGTGAAAATCCGCGCGGAAAAGCGTGATTTCGACTTATTCCAAAGTTTGTAAAACTGCGAATAACACTCTAAAAACACGAAATATGATGTATTTGGTGCTGGATTTTACCATATAACGCACTTTTGAAGCAAAATCTCGCTTCTAAGCAGATTTACAGAGTCAAAAATTTCTCAACGAGACTCAGAGAAAACGCCGATAACTTGCTGGAATCGCAAAATTTGGTGCATTTGAGGACGGATTCATGCGTATTATGTTGTATTAAATAGATTTATATGATTTGCGATACTTTAAATCTGCTAAGAATGTAGTAATTTTGACTTATTTCAAACTTCATATAATTGCATATGAGCGCTCTGAAAACACGAAATATGATGTCTTTGTCAAAAGATTCATACATATTATGAGGTCCTGAACCAGAATATGAACTTTTCGATTGTGAATATCTGCGCGAAAAGCGTGATTTCGACTTATTCCAAAGTTTGTGAAACTGCAAATAGCACTCTAAAAACAAGGAATATGATGTATTTGGTGCTAGATTCTGCCATATAACGCACTTTTGAAGCAAAATCTTACTTCTGAGCTGATTTACAGAGTCAAAAATTTCTCAACGAGACTTAGAGAAAACGCTGATAACTTGCTGGAAACGCAAAATTTTGTACATTTGAGAACAAATTCATGCGTATTATGTTGTATTGGATAGATTTATGTGATTTGCGATATTTTGAAACTGCTCAGAATGTGGTAATTTTGACTTATTCCAAACTTCATATAACTGCAGATAGCGCTCTGAAAACACGGAATATGATGTTTTTGTCGATAGATTCATACATATTTTGAGGTTCTGAATAGGAATATGAACTTTTTGATTGTGAAAATCCGCGCGAAAAAGCGTGATTTTGACTTATTCCAAAGTTTGTAAAACTGCGAATAGCACTCTAAAAACACGAGATATGATGTATTTGGTGCTTGATTCTGCCATATAACGCACTTTTGAAGCAAAATCTCGCTTCTAAGCAGATTTACAGAGTCAAAAATTTCTCAACGAGGCTCAGAAAAAACGCCGATAACTTGCTGGAAACGCAGAATTTTGTGCATTTGAGGACGGATTTATGCGTATAATGTTGTATTGGATAGATTTATGTGATTTGCGATACCTTAAAACTGATCAGAATGTGGTAATTTTGACTTATTTCAAACTTTATATAACTGCAGATAGCGCTCTGAAAACACGAAATATGATGTTTTTGTTATTAGATTCATACATATTAGGAGGTCCTGAATAGGAATATGAACTTTTTGATTGTGAAAATCTGCGCGGAAAAGCGTGATTTTGACTTATTCCAAAGTTTGTAAAACTGCAAATAGCACTCTAAAAACTGAAATATGATGTATTTGGTGCTAGATTCTGCCATATAACGCACTTTCGATGCAAAATTTTGCTTCTGAGCAGATTTACAAAGTCAAAAATTTCTCAACGAGACTCAGAAAAAACGCCGATAACTTGCTGGAAACGCAAAATTTTGTGCATTGGAGGACGGATTCATGCGTGTTATGTTGTATTGGATAGATTTATGTGATTTGCGATACTTTAAAACTGCTCAGAATGTAGTAATTCTGACTTATTTCAAACTTTATATAACTGCAGATAGCGCTCTGAAAACACGAAATATGATGTTTTTGTGTTATTAGATTCATACATATTATGAGGTCCTGAATAGGAATATGAACTTTTTGATTGTGAAATCTGCGCGGAAAAGCGTGATTTCGACTCATTCCAAAGTTTGTAAAACTGCAAATAGCACTCTAAAAACACGAAATATGATGTATTTTGTGCTAGATTTTGCCATATAACGCACTTTTGAAGCAGAATCTTGCTTCTGAGCAGATTTACAGAGTCAAAAATTTCTCAACGAGACTCAGAAAAAACGCCGATAACTTGCTGGAAACGCAAAATTTTGTGCATTTGAGGACGGATCCATGACTATTATGTTGTATTGGATAGATTTATGTGATTTGCGGTACTTTGAAACTGCTCAGTATGTGGTAATTCTGACTTATTTCATACTTCATATAACTGCAGGTAGCGCTCTGAAAACACAAAATATGAAGTTTTTGTCAATAGATTCATACATATTATGAGGTCTGAATAGGAATATTAACTTTTTGATTGTGAAAATAAGCGCGGGAAGCGTGATTTCGACTTATTCCAAAGTTTGTAAAACTGCGAATAGCACTCTGAAAACACGAAATATGATGTATTTGGTGCTTGACTCTGCCATATGACGCACTTTTGAAGCAAAATCTTGCTTCTGAGCAGATTTACAGAGTCAAAAATTCTCAACGAGACTCAGAAAAAACGCCGATAACTTGCTGGAAACGCAAAATTTTGTGCATTTGAGGACGGGTTCATGCGTATTATGTTGTATTGGATAGATTTATTTGATTTGCGATACTTAAAAACTGATCAGATTGTGGTCATTTTGACTTACTTCAAACTTTATATAACTGCAGATAGCGCTCTGAATGCACGGAATATGATGTTTTTGTTATTAGATTCATACATATTATGAGGTCCTGAATAGGAATATGAACTTTCCGATTGTGAAAATCCGCGCGGAAGAGCATGATTTCGACCTATTTCAAAGTCTGTAAAACTGCGAATAGCACTCTATAAACACAAAATATGATGTATTTGGTGCTGGATTCTGCCATATAACGCACTTTTGGAGCAAAATCTTGCTTCTGAGCAGATTTACAGAGTCAAAAATTTCTCAACGGAACTCAGAAAAAAACGTCGATAACTTGCTGGAAACGCAAAATTTTGTGCATTTGAGGACGGGTTCATGCGTATTATGCTGTATTGGATAGATTTATGTGATTTGCGATACTTTGAAACCGATCAAAATGTGGTCATTTTGACTTATTTCAAACTTCATATAACTGAAGATAGCGCTCTGAAAACACGAAATATGATGTTTTTGTTATTGGATTCATACATATTTTGAGGTCCTGAATAGGAATGTGAACTTTTTGATTGTAAAAATCTGCGCGGAAAAGCGTGATTTCGACTCATTCCAAGTGGCACTCTAAAAACCTAAAATATGATGTATTTGGTGCTAGATTCTGCCATATAACGCACTTTTGATGCAAAATCTTGCTTCTGAGCAGATTTACAGGGTCAAAAATTTCTCAACGAGACTCAGAAAAAACGCCGATAACTTGATGGAAACGCAAAATTTTGTGCATTTGAGGACGGATTCATGCGTATTATGTTGTATTGGATAGATTTATGTGATTTGCGATACTTTGATACTGCTCAGAATGTGGTAATTTTGACCTATCTCATACTTCATATGACTGCAGATAGCGCTCCGAAAACACGGAATATGATGTTTTTGTCAATAGATTCATACATATTATGAGGTCCTGAATAGGAATATGAACTTTTTGATTGTGAAAATCCGCGCGGAAAAAGCGTGATTTCGACTCATTCCAAAGTTTGTAAAACTGCAAATAGCACTCTAAAAACACGAAATATGATGTATTTGGTGCTTGATTCTGCCATATGACGCACTTTTGAAGCAAAATCTTGCTTCTGAGCAGATTTACAGAGTCAAAAATTCCTCAACGAGACTCAGAAAAAACGCCGATAACTTGCTGGAAACGCAAAATTTTGTGCATTTGAGGACGGATTCATGCGTATTATGTTGTATTGGATAGATTTATGTGATTTGCGATACTTTGAAACTGCTTAGAATGTGGTAATTTTGACTTATTTCAAACTTCATATAACTGCAGATAGCTCTCTGAAAACACGGAATATGATGATTTTGTCGATAGATTCTTACATATTATTAGGTCCTGAATGGGAATATGAACTTTCTGATTGTGAAAATCCGCGCGGAAAAGCATGATTTCGACTTATTCCAGAGTCTGTAAAACTGCGAATAGCACTCTAGAAACACAAAATATGATGTATTTGGTGCTGAGTTCTGCCATATAACGCACTTTTAAAGCAGAATCTTGCTTCTCAGCAGATTTACAGAGTCAAAAATTTCTCAACGGGACTCAGAAAAAACGCCGATAACTTGCTGGAAACGCAAAATTTTGTGCATTTAAGGGAGGATTCATGCGTATTATGTTGTATTGGATAGATTCATGTGATTTGCGATACTTAAAATCTGATCAGAATGTGGTGATTCTGACTTATTTCAAACTTTATATAACTGCAGATAGCGCTCTGAAAGCACGAAATATGATGTTTTGTTATTAGATTTATACATATCATGAGGTCCTGAAAAGGAATATGAACTTTTTGATTGTGAAATCTGCGTGGAAAAGCGTGATTTCGACTCATTCCAAAGTTCGTAAATCTGCAAATAGCACTCTGAAAACACGAAATATGATGTATTTGGTGCTAGATTCTGCCATATAACGCACTTTTGAAGCAGAATCTTGCTTCTGAGCAGATTTACAGAGTCAAAAATTTCTCAACGAGACTCAGAAAAAACGCCGATAACTTGCTGGAAACGAAAAATTTTGTGCATTTGAGGACGGATTCATGACTATTATGTTGTATTGGATAGATTTATGTGATTTGCGATACCTTGAAACTGCTCAGAATGTGGTAATTTTGACTTATTTCAAACTTCATATAACTGCAGATAGCTCTCTGAAAACACGGAATATGATGTTTTTGTCAATAGATTCATACATATTATCAGGTCCTGAATAGGAATATGAACTTTTTGATTGTGAAAATCCGCGCGGAAAAGCATGATTTCGACTTATTCCAGAGTCTGTAAAACTGCGAATAGCACTTAGAAACACAAAATATGATGTATATGGTGCTGGATTCTGCCATATAACGCACTATTGAAGCAGAATCTTGCTTCTCAGCAGATTTACAGAGTCAAAAATTTCTCAACGGGACACAGAAAAAACGCCGATAACTTGCTGGAAACGCAAAATTGTGTGCATTTGAGGACGGATTCATGCGTATTATGTTGTATTGGATAGATTTATGTGATTTGCGATACTTAAAAACTGATCAGAATGTGGTAATTCTGACTGACTTCAAACTTTGTATAACTGCAGATAGCGCTCTGAAAGCACGAAATATTATGTTCTTGTTATTAGATTCATACATATTATGAGGTCCTGAAAAAGAATATGAACTTTTTGATTGTGAAATCTGCGCGGAAAAGCTTGATTTCGACTCATTCCAAAGTTTGTAAAACTGCAAATAGCACTCTAAAAACACGAAATATGATGTATTTGGTGCTAGATTCTGCCATATAACGCACTTTCGAAGCAGAATCTTGCTTCTGAGCAGATTTACAGGGTCGAAAATTTCTCAACGAGACTCAGAAAAAACGCCGATAACTTGCTGGAAACGCAAAATTTTGTGCATTTGAGGACGGATTCATGTCTATTATGCTGTATTGAATAGATTTATGTGATTTGCGATACTTTGAAACTGCTCAGAATGTGGTAATTTTGACTTATTTCATACTTCATATAACTGCAGATAGCGCTCTTAAAACACAAAATATGATGTTTTTGTCAATAGATTTATACATATTATGAGGTCTGAATAGGAATATGAGTTTTTTGATTGTGAAAATGAGCGCGGAAGAGCGTGATTTCGACTTATTCCAAAGTTTGTAAAACTGCAAATAACACTCTGAAAACACGGAATATGATGTATTTGGTGCTAGATTTTGCCATATAACGCACTTTTGAAGCAAAATCTTGCTTCTGAGCAGATTTACAGAGTCAAGAATTTCTCAACGAGACTCAGAAAAAACGCCGATAACTTGCTGGAAATGCAAAATTTTGTGCATTTGAGGACGGATTCATGCGTATTTTGTTGTATTTGATAGATTTATGTGATTTGCGATACTTTGAAACTGCTCAGAATGTGGTAGTTTTGACTTATTTCAAACTTCATATAACTGCAGATAGCGCTCTGAAAACACGGAATATGATGTTTTTGTCAATAGATTCATACATATCATGAGGTCCTGAATGGGAATATGGACTTTTTGACTGTGAAAATCCGCGCGGAAAAGCGTGATTTCGACTTATTCCAAAGTTTGTAAAACTGCGAATAGCACTGTAAAAACACGAAATATGATGTATTTAGTGCTAGATTCTGCCCTATAACGCACTTTTGAAGCAAAATCTTGCTTCTAAGCAGATTTACAGAGTCAAAAATTTCTCAACGAGGCTCAGAAAAAACGCCGATAACTTGCTAGAAACGCAAAATTTTGTGCATTTGAGGACGGATTCATGCGTATTATGTTGTATTGGATAGATTTATGTGATTTGCGATACTTTGAAACTGATCAAAATGTGGTAATTTTGACTTATTTCAAACTTTATATAACTGAAGATAGCGCTCTGAAAACACGAAATACGATGTTTTTGTTATTGGATTCATACATATTATGAGGTCCTGAATAGGAATGTGAACTTTTTGATTGTAAAAATCTGCGCGGAAGAGCGTGATTTCGACCAATTCCAAAGTTTGTAAAACTGCAAATAGCACTCTAAAAACCTAAAATATGATGTATTTGGTGCTAGATTCTGCCATATAACGCACTTTTGATGCAAAATCTTGCTTCTGAGCAGATTTACAGGGTCAAAAATTTCTCAACGAGACTCAGAAAAAACGCCGATAACTTGCAGGAAACACATAATTTTGTTTATTTGAGGACGGGTTCATGCGTATTATGTTGTATTGGATAGATTTATGTGATTTGCGATACTTTAAAACTGCTCAGAATGTGGTAATTTTGATTTATTTCAAACTTTATATGACTGCAGATAGCGCTCTGAAAACACGAAATATGATGTCTTGTCAATAGATTCATACATATTATGAGGTCCTTAATAGGAATATGAACTTTTTGATTCTGAAAATCCGCGCGGAAAAGCTTGATTTTAACTTATTCCAAAGTCTGTAAAACTGCGAATACCCCTCTAAAAACACAAAATATGATGTATTTGGAGCTAGATTCTGCCATATAACGCACTTTTGAAGCAAAATCTTGCTTTCAAGCAGATTTACAGAGTGAAAAATTTCTCAACGAGGCTCAGTAAAAACGCCGATAACTTGCTGGAAACGCAAAATTTTATGCATTTGGAGGGGTATTCATGCGTTTTATGTTGTATTGGATAGATTTATGTGATATGCGATACTTTGAAACTGCTCAGAATGTGGTAATTTTGACTTATTTCAAACTTCATATAACTGCAGATAGCGCTCTGAAAACACAAAATATGATGTTTTTGTCAATAGATTCATACATATTATGAGGTCCTGAATAGGAATATGAACTTTTTGATTGTGAAAATCCACGCGGAAAAGCGTGATTTCGACTTATTCCAGAGTTTGTGAAACTGCAAATAGCACTCTAAAAACACAAAATATGATGTATTTGGTGCTAGATTCTGCCATATAACGCACTTTTGAAGCAAAATCTTGCTATCGAGCAGATTTACAGAGTCAAAAATTTCACAACGAGACTCAGAAAAAACGCCGATAACTTGCTGGAAACGCAAAATTCTGTGCATTTGAGGACGGATTCATGCGTATTATGTTGTATTGGATAGATTTATGTTATTTGCGATACTTTGAAACTGCTCAAAATGTGGTAATTTTGACTTATTTCAAACTTCATATAACTGCAGATAGCGCTCTGAAAACACGGAATATGATGTTTTTGTCAATAGATTCATACATATTATGAGGTCCTGAATAGAAATATAAACTCTTTGATTGTGAAAATCTCCGCGGAAAAGCGTGATTCCGACTCATTCCAAAGTTTGTAAAACTGCGAATAGCACTCTAAAAACACAAAATATGATGTATTTGGTGCTAGATTCTGCCATATAATGCACTTTTGAAGCAAAATCTTGCTTCTGAGCAGATTTACAGAGTCAAAAATTTCTCAACGAGACTCAGAAAAAACGCCGATTACTCTCCGGAACCGCAAAATTTTGTGCATTTTAGGACGAATTTATGCGTATTATGTTGTATTGGATAGATTTATGTAACTTTCGATATTTTGAAACTGCTCAGAATGTGGTAATTTTGACTTATTTCAAACTTCATATAACTGCAGATAGCGCTCTGAAAACTCGGAATATGATGTTTTTGTCAATAGATTCATATATATTATGAGGTCCTGAATAGGACTATGAACTTTTTGATTGTGAAAATTTCCGCGGAAAAGCGTGATTTCGACTTATTCCAAAGTTTGTAAAACTGCGAATAGCACTCTAAAAACACGAAATATGATGTATTTGGTGCTAGATTCTGCCAAATAACGCACTTTTGAAGCAAAATCTTGCTTCTGAGCAGATTTACAGAGTCAAAAATTTCTCAACGAGACTCAGAAAAAACGCCAATAACTTGCTGGAAACGCAAAATTTTGTGCATTTTAGGACGGATTCATGCGTTTTATGTTGTATTGGATAGATTCATGTGATTCGCGATACTTTGAAACTGCTCAGAATGTGGTAATTTTGACTTATTTCAAACTTAATATAACTGCAGATTGCGCTCTGAAAACACGGAATATGATGTTTTGTCAATAGATTCATACATATTATGAGGTCCTGAATAGGAATATGATCTCTTTGATTGTGAAAATCCGCGCGGAAAAGCATGATTTTAGCTTATTCCAAAGTCTGTAAAACTGCGAATAGCACTCTAAAAACACAAAATATGATGTATTTGGTGCTGGACTCTGCCATATAACGCACTTTTAAAGCAAAATCTTGCTTCTGAGCAGATTTACAGAGTCAAAAATTTCTTAACGAGACTCAGAAAAAACGCCGTTTACTTGCTGGAAACGCAAAATTTTGTGTATTTGAGGACGGATTCAAGCGTATTATGTTATATTGGATAGATTTATGTGATTTGCGATACTTTGAAACTGCTCAGAATATGGTAATTTTGACTTATTTCATACTTCATATAACTGCAGATAGCGCTCCAAAAACACGAAATATGATGTTTTTGTCAATAGATTCATACATATTATGAGGTCCTAAATGGGAATATGAACCTTTCGATTGTGAAAATAAGCGTGGAAAAGCGTGATAACGACTTATTCCAAAATTTGTGAAACTGCAAATAGCACTCTAAAAACACGAAATATGATGTATTTGGTGCTTGACTCTGCCATATGACGCATTTTTGAAGCAAAATCTTGCTTCTGAGCAGATTTACAGAGTCAAAAATTTCTCAACGAGACCCAGAAAAAACGCCGCTGACTTGCTGGAAACGCAGAGATTTGTGCATTTGAGGACGGATTCATGCGTATTATGTTATATTGGATAGATTTATGTGATTTGCGATACTTTGAAACTGCTCAGAATGTGGTAATTTTGACTTATTTCAAACTTCATATGACTGCAGATAGCGCTCTGAAAACACGAAATATGATGTTTTTGTCAATAGATTCATACATATTATAAGGTGCTGAATTGGAATATGAACTTTTTGATTGTGGAAATCCACGCGGAAAAGCATGATTTCGACTTATACCTAAGTCTGTAAGACTGCAAATAGCACTCTAAAAACACAAAATATGATGTATTTGGAGCTAGATTCTTCCATATAACGCCCTTTGAAGCAAAATCTCGCTTCTAAGCAGATTTACAGAGTCAAAAATTTTTCAACGACGCTCAGAAAAAACGCCGATAACTTGCTGGAAACGCAGAATTTTGTGCATCTGATGACGAATATATGCGTATTATGTTGTATTGGATAGATTTATGTGATTTGCGATACTTTAAAACCGATCAGAATGTGGTGATTTTGACTTATTTCAAACTTTATATAACTGCAGATAGCGCTCTGAAAACACGGAATATGATGCTCTTGTTATTAGATTCATACATATTATGAGGTCCTGAATAGGAATATGAACTTTTTGATCGTGAAAATCTGCACGGAAAAGCGCGATTTCGACTTATTTCTAAGTTTGTAAAACTGCAAATAGCACTCTAAAAACACGGAATATGATGTATTTGGTGCTAGAATCTGCCATATAACGCACTTTTGAAGCAAAATCTTGCTTCTGAGCAGATTATCAGAGTCAAAAATTTCTCAACATGACTCAGAAAAAACGCCGATAACTTGCTGGACACGCAAAATTTAGTGCATTTGAGGACGGATTCATGCGTATTATGTTGTATTGGATAGATTTATGTGATTTGCGATACTTTAGAACTGCTCAGAATGTGGTAATTTTGACTTATTTAAAACTTTATATGACTGCAGCTAGCGCTCTGAAAACACGAAATATGATGTTTTTGTTATTAGATTCATACATATTATGAGGTCCTGGATAGGAATATGAATTTTTTGATTGTGAAAATCTGCGCGGAAAAGCGTGATTACGACTCATTCCAAAGTTTGTAAAACTGCAAACAGCACTCTAAAAACACGAAATATGATGTATTTGGTGCTAGATTCTGCCATATAACGCACTTTTGGAGCAAAATCTTGCTTCTGAGCAGATTTACAGAGTCAAAAAATTCTCAACGAGACTCAGAAAAAACGCCGATAACTTGCTGGAAACGCAAAATTTTGTGCATCTGAGGACGGATTCATGCGTATCATGTTGCATTGGATAGATTTATGTGATTTGCGATACTTTGAAACTGCTCAGAATGTGGTAATTTTGACTTATTTCAAACTCCATGAGACTGCAGATAGCGCTCTGAAAACACGGAATATGATGTTTTTGTCAATGGATTCATGCATATTATGAGGTCCTGAATAGGAATATGAACATTTTGATTGTGAAAATCTGCGCGGAAGAGCGTGATTTCGACTTTTTCCAGAGTTTGTAAAACTGCAAATAGCACTCTAAAAACACAAAATATGATGTATTTGGTGCTAGATTCTGCCATGTAACGCACTTTTGAAGCAAAATCTTGCTTCTGAGCAGATTTACAGAGTCAAAAATTTTTCAACGAGACTCAGAAAAAACGCCAATAACTTGCTGGAAACGCAGAATTTTGTGCATCTGAGGACGGATTCATGCGTATCATGTTGTATTGGATAGATTTATGTGATTTGCGATACTTTGAAACTGCTCAGAATGTGGTAATTTTGACTTATTTCAAACTTCATATAACTGCAGATAGTGCTCAGAAAACACAAAATATGATGTTTTTGTCAATAGATTCATACATATTTTGAGGTCCTGGATAGGAATATGAAATTTTTGATTGTGAAAATCTGCGCGGAAAAGCGTGATTACGACTCATTCCAAAGTTTGTAAAACTGCAAACAGCACTCTAAAAACACGAAATATGATGTATTTGGTGCTAGATTCTGCCATATAACGCACTTTTGGAGCAAAATCTTGCTTCTGAGCAGATTTACAGAGTCAAAAAATTCTCAACGAGACTCAGAAAAATCGCCGATAACTTGCTGGAAGCGCAAAATTTTGTGCATTTGAGGACGGATTCATGCGTATTATGTTGTATTGGATAGATTTAAATGATTTGCGATACTTTGAAACTGCTCAGAATGTGATAATTCTGATTTTTTTTAAAACTTCATATAACTGCAGATAGCGCTCTGAAAACACGAAACATGATGTTTTTGTCAATAGATTCATACATATTATGAGGTCCCGAATAGGAATATGAACTTTTTGATTGTAAAAATCTGCGCGGAAAAGCGTGATTTCGACTTATTCCAAAGTTTGTAAAACTGCAAATAGCACTCTAAAAACACAAAATATGATGTATTTGGTGCTAGATTCCGCCATATAACGCACTTTTGAAGCAAAATCTTGCTTCTGAGAAGATTTGGAGAGTCAAAAATTTCTCAACGAGACTCAGAAAAAACGCCAATCACTCGCTGGAAACCCAAAATTTTGTGCATTTGAGGACGGATTCATGCGTATTATGTTGTATTGGATAGATTTATGTGATTTGCGATACTTTAAAACTGATCAGAATGTGGTCATTTTGACTTATTTCAAACTTTATATAACTGCAGATAGCGCTCTGAAAACACGGAATATGATGTTTTCGTTATTATATTCATACATATAATGAGGTCTTGTATGGGAATATGAACTTTTTGATTGTCAAAATCTGCGCGGAAAAGCGTGATTTCGACTTATTTCTAAGTTTGTAAAACTGCAAATAGCACTCTAAAAACACGGAGTATGATGTATTTGGTGCTAGATTTTGCCATATAACGCACTTTTGAAGCAAAATCTTCTTCTGAGCAGATTTACAGAGTCAAAAATTTTTCAACGAGACAGAAAAAACGCCGATAACTTGCTGGAAACGCAAAATTTTGTGCATTTAAGGACGGATTCATGCGTATTATGTTGTATTGGATAGATTTATGTGATTTGCGATACTTTGATACTGCTCAGAAAGTGGTGATTTTGACTTATTTCAAACTTCATATAACTGCAGATAGCGCTCCGAAAACACGAGATATGATGTTTTTGTCAATAGATTCATACATATTATGAGGTCCTGAATAGGAATATGAACTTTTTGATTGTGAAGATCCGCGCGGAAAAGCGTGATTTCGACTCATTCCAAAGTTTGTAAAACTGCAAATAGCACTCTAAAAACACGAAATATGATGTATTTGGTGCTTGATTCTGCCATATGACGCACTTTTGAAGCAAAATCCTGCTTCTGAGCAGATTTACAGAGTCAAAAATTTCTCAACGAGACTCAGAAAAAACGCCGATAACTTGCTGGAAACACAGAATTTTGTTTATTTGAGGACGGGTTCATGCGTATTATGTTGTATTGGATAGATTTATGTGATTTGCGATACTTTAAAACTGCTCAGAATGTGGTAATTTTGATTTATTTCAAACTTTATATAACTGCAGATAGCGCTCTGAAAACACGGAATATGATGTTTTTGTTATTAGATTCATACACTAGCGTTTCGACCCGCTTCGCGGGTCCAAGCGCTAGGCTTCGCAGCTCCATATGTGAACCGCCTCCGGCAAAAATAATTTCCTGATAAGATTAGTTCCAATTATAATTTCAGCCTACAGAATTATCCTGCTCCATATTATATTTCTGAATTTTTCCCTTTATGTGATTTCACTCTTTTTTATAAACAATTTCCAATGTTATTTCATGTGTTTATCTGAAGAAAAATTATTGATCTCAACTCCTTCACGATTTACAGAGATTCTAGGCATCGCAGCTCCAAATATGTACCGCCTCTCTGATAAGAATTCTTCTTTGACAAGACCAATCCCGGATGTGAATTGAGCTCACGTAATTCCCCTGCTTCATATTATATTACTACACTTTTCTCTGCCCGTGATTATATTGATTGACAGTTTCCAATCATATTTGGGTATGAATCCTTGAGAGAATCATCCATTCCATTCCCTTTAAGGATTAGCGACGAGATGGCAAGATTGTTTCTCTAGTACAACGATCTCCTCAAAAGAACCACTCTTGCCGCACAATTTCCAATATTATACACAGGTCTTGATATTTACCAGTCAGGGTATTCATCATTAAAGCAGCTCATTAGTTATTTGAGCTACTACAGACGGCCTTACGATCGACAGAATAGGTGTGCGCGAGAAAAAGAAAGTGTGCATCAGAAAGACAAGAAACAGCGATTCGAATCATTCAAGTCTGGATTGAATATTTAATTTTATATCCCAAAATTTATTGATACATAGCACTCAATATCAATAATATTCAAAATATTGCCATCAGATAGCAATAGAATATCTAATATTTCATAATATTAATCTCCCTTGAACTATTATCATAAGTAGATTTATAATGATCAACTACAATATATTACAGCTTCTCACATCTTGAGGAACTGATAATAACTAAATACTTAAATAAGAGTCAACCCCTTACCAACGGTAGTGGGATGCTAGTGCTAAGACCTGTATATAAGACCGTGATGGGTGGATTAACATGCTCTATTTTTGCATCGAAAACTGCAAAAGTACGATATCCATTGAATAGTCAGTCCATCGATTGCAACAATCAACCATAGATCACAATTGGAATTGAGTAAATGACAACAATAATTTTCAGTAAGTTTTTATCGTTTATCTCATGAATTAACAATAACTTCACGATTAAAGTCAAAATTGAGTTTATCACAACAAATGATTGTTGCCCGTGATAATCTACAATCGATGATTTCTACTCAGGAATTATTGTTGATTATAAGATCATGATAACCACTACAATAACAATACAAGTTTGAAAGAGTCATGTGATTATAATAAAAATATTATTGAATACAACAATCAAATCATTTATTCCAACAATAAAATTGTGGATTTGAGTATACAATTTGGTCGTAGCCTTAAAACAACAGTATAAGGTAACCAAAACGTCTAAACTACCAATTATAACAATACCAATGTTGATGAAAATAATGGCTTGTTGATTATAACAAAGAAATTGCTGTTGCAGTCTTGTTGATGAGAACAGTAAAATTATTCATCAAATCAATACTATTTGTTCAAAGTGCCTATTTAATAAAATACAATATTAAGGAATTGATCAAAACAATGAAATTGATGAATGTAGCAATGAAAATGTTGACAGCTGTTGTATCATCTGACTACTCGTCATCCGATTCCTTAATATCCAACAAAAAACTCTTGTTCTTCACAATTACAATATATTTCAATAACAGATATTATGAACAAACACTACAAGAAAAATAATATCTGACTCTTACAGAATATTTCTATCCACTCTTTCTTACGCACGCACTTGCGCACGCGCACCCGAGCGTCAATGTCACACCTAACAATGTTACCAACTGTTAGAATAGATGTCTGTGTTGATTGTTTCAATGACATTCATTAAAATCAGCTGATTACAACAGTAAATTTTTACTTGCAGCAACCCGTATCATCTATCAACATTTTCCGTGAAGACCCTTTCTTGAATAACTACGTTTAATCTGAGAATAAAGTATTGAATCTATCCACATCATGTGTCTCCTACACTTCTTGAGAAATCAATTTTTTTAAATCCCATATATGATTTCTCTCAACTATTACAATATATTTCAATAACTGATATTATGAACAAACACTAAAAGAAAAATAATATCTGACTCTCACAAAATATCTCTATCCACTCTTTCTTACGCACGCGCCTGCGCACGCGCACCCGAGAGTCTACTTCACACCCAACAATGTTACCAACTGTTGGAATTAGATGTCTGTGTTGATTGTTTCAATGACATTCATTAAAATCAGCTGATTACAACAGTAAAATTTCACTTGCAGCAACCCGTATCATCTATCAACATTTTTCGCAAAAACCCTTTCTTGAATACGTATAATCTGAGAATAAAGCACTGAATCTATCCATATCATGTGTCTCCTACATTTCTTGAGAAATTAATTTTTTCCAATCCCATATATGATTTTTCTCATCGATATTACCGATTATTATTAAATTGGAAGTTCCAACCAATAATTCTTATTTCGTTTCATCTTCGTTTACGTCATCTACCATTTTATCGTATTTGTAGTTTTTAAATACAAAGATATATTTTGTTGACGTTTAATAAAATTGTACAATTTGAGGCAAAGAATATCCAAAAAGCCATGAATCTCGTGAATATTCGACAATTTGACAGGCCTGTATGTAAGTAGATGAATTAATTTGGTTCTAAAATCTTGTTCGTCTATGTCTATTCTTACAAGGGTCTTATCTATGAGTTATTGAAATTTAGTCCTAAAATGTACCACTAATAGCAGTGATGCACGTTTCAGCTTTCAGTTTAAAATCTCATAGTCCTTGCAATATATATATATATATATATATATATATATATATATATATATATATATATATATATATATATATATATATATGTCAAACGATCCCATTGAGGACGATTTCGTTTATGGATTGGTCAGATCGAGGACTTAGCGATCCCATTGAGGACGTCCTAGTAATGCCAATTCGTGTATTGGTCAGATTGAGGACGCAGACTAGTGGCACACCATGTGATGGTTTGAGAACTAAAAATTATGTTTGTGTCTTCGCTTATATTATCATACTTCGAATGCAACCCGTCCAACTTTCAATAAAGAGAGCTTGCATATCTTGTAGGGTGATACATCCTGTGTTAGAAGTCAGGTTTACACAGTGGAAATAATAAGATTATCGTACTGGATTGCCTACAGATGACAGAAAAATTCACAGCCGTCATAGATTCTGATTGGAATTGTACATATTATCAATTATATTTACCAATGATTAAAAAATCCGTGGTTCCACAGACACAAAAAGTTAATACACATGAAATTATATAAAATCATTCGATCTGCGATAACGAGAAATCAATAAACGTTTTGTCCAACACATATTCCAAAAAAAAATATCCTCAAGATAGTTGATAATTATATTTCATAAAGAGACACTGCTATTCAATTTTTTCATGAAATTAGATCAATGAGTTGTTATTCATTAACAGTGGGCCGGAACGGCGTTCCGGTATTTTTTTTAGGGGAGCCGTTCCGATACTTTTTCCAGAAATATTGCTTTTTTTAATATCTTTCTACACTTAGTCAAAATTTTGAGAAAAAAAGTCTGAAAGACTAAAGATTAACAGGATCGCGAGTCGCCCACATGTATTTATTCACCGATGTGCTATTTATTGCGAAAAACTAAATATTAAAAAGTCAACTCGCAAGCCCCTCCCTCGCTTCATCGGGGCGTTCCGGTACTTCTTTTTCTGGGACTGCACCACTTGTCACTGGCTACCCCATTTTTATATAGTTACATAAAGATCATGTTCAAAAATATGTATTAGATATTAAAAATTGACTTATATAAAAAATTGAGCTTTTTTTAGACAAATAATCAATTGGATTGAAATACGAGTAAAGCCGTAATGTTATTTCTGGGTTTATTAGCTGAACTATTAGTTGATAAACCACAATTTCTACATATTTATATTGAGATCATCTTCAGAAATACGTGTTAGATCTTAAAAATTTATTTATATCGTAAACAGAGCTTTTTCCAAACGAATAATAATTTGAATTCTTTATAGGATTCAAAGGCACGTAAGATCATAATAGTTAATTCTGTATTTACTAGCTGAATTAAAATTTTGAACTCATTGGCTGGTACCACAAGCTCTATTTTAGGCTATACTAACAGTTATTTTAAGAAGAGTTTCAAGGTAATAAAAATATTCCAAACTATTTTAATGGAAAATATTCAAATGAATTTTGTAGACATATGTATTTTTTGTAATTTGTATCTGGAGATTGTTTCCCAAAGTGTTTGGGAAAATTCTACACTTCTTGACAGAATGCTTCTAGTACAGCCAAAAACAGAGCTCGTGGAACCAGCCATCATTTCCACATTATTATAACAAGAGCATACTCAGGAAAGTGTATGTTGTGATAACATGGAACATAAAATTTGATATATACTTCTATATCAATAAAAAATGATAACTTCAGGAAATAATAAACAGTAATATTCACAATATTTTTTCGATATAATGAAAACATACAAAACAATTTTATACATATGTCCTATGTTAAAATAAATAGAAAATTTGGCAAAATTATTGGAATTTATATATTTTTCTAAACGGAATCGACCTTACAATACTCAATTTTTGCTAATCCTTATATATTAGATCATAAACATGCATGACAAATATTGCTCTTTAGATATATATATATATATAAAAAGATTTAATTCACTTGTACAATTTTCCAAGTGTACATACATCTTGGAAACAGTACAAATGTAAGATATACGGATGTGTAAACAATTATTGTTCAGAAGTATACAAAGTGACTGAAAAAATCTGCAGCAAATGATGTTAAAGCGTATAAATTATCCACAAAGTTTTATTTCACATAAATGTCATGACTTGATTAGAAAAGCCTGTATTAATCAATGAATATCCTGATTTTTTATCAGACTAAAATACTTGAACTATTGCAAATTTGGGTGAAGTTATTTGAAACATATTTTTGTATAACATTTCTGCACCTAAGTTGGAAGAACAAAATCGTTAATCACAATGTCAAAATTTATGTTAAAATCGACATAAGAATCTAATTTTTTTTTATTAGAGAAAAAGTAAGTATTGAATGAAATATTACCATTGATCAGGTTTGTGTGACAAATATCTGAATAAAATAATATGTAGAATAAGAGTTCAATCATTGACCGATTATGAATGTTTCAAAAAAAAGGAAGTTTTTTCATGTGACCCATGCCCAGACATTAATTTAATCAGGAGTTCTTCTTTAAAGGGTGTTACGATCAGCAACAGCTTGAAAACATCAAGATGCAGAAGGTAAAGTTCTATTCTTCAAATAAAGTGTGAGCAGCTTCCCTAAACTTTTTTTTCCCGGTGTAATCCATGTTATCTTGATAAATCGCCCCGAGTTATCTAAAAAAAGAAAAATATTATGTATAATACTGAAAAACCTTATACTGCATCTACATGTGGGAATATGTTGCTATAAAATAGTAATTACATCCGAAAAAATCTGACATTACGTGACTAAATTCTAAAAGACTGTCAAGTGAAGTACACTTCCAGCTTGATCGCACTCAATGAAAATATGATATGAGCATCTAGACGGTACTGAATTCTAACATTCTACGTCAAATTGTTTTAAATTTATGCGGAAAATTCAAGAAATGTTTGGAGTAAAATACACTTCTGGTACCGGTGATTGCGATCATGATGCGAGGTGTACAATTAAATGTTATAAAAGTGCTTAATACGAAGTTTGAATATTCTACGACTGATTGTTTTGAATTTATGCGGGAAATTGGTACAATGAGGTACTTTGGTGCACTTGTTACAAAAAGTATCGTATGCAGCACGGACATTGAACGACCGTCATTATTGTCACGAATAAAATTGGCTGCACGAAGCTACGCCTTGGGCTTCGCCTCGCCTGCAGCGAATGCAGCCAACTTTATCCTGAACAATAATGCCCGTCGTTCGGTCCTTGTAGCATATTATACTATCATAACTTCACAAATAATTGATAAACTGTAGCTTAAAACAGAAAATTAAGATATTTACTCATTCAATTTGTTTTGGTACACAAGCTTGTGACTGATTCCATTTTCAGTTGAATTTTCATATGTTTTGACAGCAAACGTTGACAAAATAACAGTGGTACTTTCATTTCCAGATTCCAAGTTTTCTGTATCTACAAAACAGAAAAACTTTTTAGTAACAATACAATAATAAACCATTTTTAAATATGAAGAACGTAATTTACTCACTATATATCAATTGTAGTTGCTTTCAATAAATAAAGTATTGTTTTCGTCAAATATCCAAAGTATACAGACCGACTAAACCTTTCCAGTAATATTAATGTTGTAGTACTTATTTATTTTCAAATGAATAAAACAATTTCATTTAACTGATAATTTATTCGTCAATTATTGAATAGAAATATACCTCATTTTTGCAAAGTTACAAGTTACAACACAAATATTTAGCCATCTTTCTTAATTGATTTATCTACCGCACCTGCGTGAAACTATCAATAGTCAATGTTGCCAACTATATTTATAAAATACAATAATAATTATTTTATACTTTTTAGAGGTATATATAAGGTTCGTGCAGCTTACGTCACAACATGGCGTTGAACAGCTGATTGTGTGGCACTCAGCATATTGAGTACCAAAACAAAACAACTCAAAAATTAGTCGTTTGTATTTCTTTCTGTAGATTTATATCTAATTTTATCTAATGAATGTAATTACATTTTCTTGTAACCAGGATAAATTCTATTTTCAAGACATTTATCAATTATTAATATGCCCATGCCCCAGCTATGACAGATGAAGAAGAGAGGACAAACGAAAAAAATCTAGGCAACAGACTTGATTAAAGTTAAAAGTCATTGGATGAGAAGATTACATTAAAAAAACGCGAGAGTTTGTTCAAGGCTAATGTATGCATTGAACATAATATGTACTATCGTCACATTTTATTAATAGACAAACCATTTTCTGAAGATTGCGAAACGCATTCAGATTGGATTCCTAGTAAATTTTTAAAACCGAAAAGTACAAAAAAATGTCCAATAAAACCATCGCCAAGTGCCGTCAAAAATAATCGATTTGGGCGATCAAGACGACGTAGTCGTAGGGTAAGAAAGGGTCATAATGTATATGCACAATGATGTTTATGTAATAAACAGAAAGAGATTAGAATAACACACACTTATATGTAGAGTTAACAATTTTTGCCCTACAATCAGCTGATGAGCGCCATGTTTGTGACGTAGGTGCACGAACCTTATTGAAGTCGATTTGTATTTTTCCTTTCAGATAAATCCAAAACGATTTGCCGTGTAACGATAAGATTTTGTGTTTGATTATATATATCCAATAATGTAGAAGTAAGATTGTTACTTGTAGTACAAGTGAAACCCACGAAATTTCCATTTAGAGATCTTGGTGATATAAAATAAACATATATTAATCAATTTATTGGTTTATTTTATACAGGATGTGCAATGAAACACGGAACATAGGAATATAGCATGGGATTTTGAAAATGTGCAAATATTGGCTCGCCAGTAGATTTTAGAGCAAAAATACAAGAATAAAAAGTTGTTTGAAATAAATTTTTGCTTATGAAAAGTCTTTATTCATTGCAGTAGAATATCTTAAGCATTGGATATTTAGAAAATAGAATATGACATTTTCGTCAAAATCAGGTAGCCATGGAAATAAATAACGAATGAAACAATTGCACTCTCACAGTACAATTCCGTGTTATTGTTAATTGTTGTTATAGTTGTGTCTATATTGTAACAGTTTATAAATTGCCTAACTGTTCGTTTGTGAATCACGAAATGAATTTTTTCAAGTACCAAAGAAAAACTTTTGTTCATCAAATTGCATTTCAGTGAAAGTAGTTATGATGAAATTCGTGCATTTTTTGATGGCTCGTATCCAGATCATCCACTTTCGAATACATCCAGGATATTTTGTGTTATTGATAGATTTAATAAAACAGCTAGTGTCTCAAATCCTTGCAAGTATCAAAGGCCTAATACAGTTGAAGATAAAGGAAGACTATAAAATTGATGTATAGTATTTTTTCATTGGTACTGAAAGAATTAATTTTGTAATTCACAAACGAACAGTTAGGCAATTTATTGACTACAACAATGTAGACACAACGATTATAACAATCAACAATAATAACACAAAATTGAACTGTTAAATTGAAAGTTTGTTTTATTTGTTTTTAATTTTTGTGGCTATCTGACTTTTGATAGAAATGTTATATTTTATTTTCTGAATATCTAATGGTACAAATATTTACTGCATTGAATGAAGATTTATCATGAGTAAAAATAAATTTTTGTACTTTTGTTCTACAATATACAGAAGATCCGCACATTTTGAAAATATCACGTTAAACTGCTATGTTCCGCGTTTCGTTGTACATCCTGTATATAGATTGAAATACTGTAGTCAATTTTGTACTTACCAATATTATTGATAAAATTTAATTGTATTTCTTTCAAGTCTGTAGAATATGGCACAGATTCACATTAAACACTCACTATTCGATTCTCACTTTTTCCACCAAATTTCTTGTAATTTAATTCACGATTATGTTCATTCGTTTTAACAGACATGATTAGTTGTTAGGTTGTTGTACACTTGACGCCATTTTGAAATACTAGCTTCAAGGCCTTCATGGCTAAGCAGCGTAGTGCGCATGCTCTATCTAGAATTCAGATGGTTGATAGCAGCGCCAATTTAAATATTTTATATATTTATTAATGAATATACACGTTTTACAGTCCTTAAAATAAAACAAAATGTACCTTCTCAAGTCTAAATAATGTCAATTACTAACTAATATAGCTAATACTTATAAGAATTGCTCCTGCTCTGAAATAATATAAAATAACAAATTCTACTGTTCAAAGTCTAGCAAAATTCGTACTTCTATTATAGACATATTTCCAATAAATTGTTTCTCATTTTATAACTGCCACAGTATGTCATTAATTTTTCTCTTTTCCTTGTTATTTTTTCCAATTTTTTAACATAAATTCTAAATAAACAAACACATACAGCTTGATTCCATTATTATTGAATCCAGCTTTTTCCCGCCTTTTCGCGTATCCGTAACCGTTGGGTCGCTGTCGATATATGATTCTCGAACATCGGGGTCTCTAAGATATCAATAAAAGTGTACGTTGGAGGAGTTATTTTAAATTTTCCGACTATTTTTACTTGTACTAAGTACAAGGAAATATTGTGAAACCGACAGAACTCACCTATCGAAAAGATTTTGATGGAAATATCCGTTTTGCGCATCTCCTAATCCATTTTGACTATTTTCGGCTTGATGTTGGTACGTATATGCGTAACTCGCAAATCTCAAAAACCGTCAAACGTATTATGCTGAAATTTCGTATTTGAGACTGGTATAGGGTGTTGATTTGCATCTCGCATTATGGTTGCAATCGCTTGTACCGGAAGTGCACTTTACTTGAAACTTTTTTTGAATTTCCTGCATAAATCCAGAATAAATAGCCGTAAGATACTGAAATTTAGTATTTGAGAATGCTGTAGCATTCAAATGAAAATCTCTTATTTTTGGTCCAATCGACTGAGCCGGAAGTGCACTTTATATGACAGACTTTTCGAATTTTTCGCATAAATTTAAAACAATCAGTCGTAGAATATTGAAATTTTGTATCAAGCACATTTGTAACATAAAAATGATTTCCAAGAACTTGTACACTGTCTTCTGCAAAATTTGTGGTAAATTTATGAATTAGTCTGTTCAAAAAATCCAATATTCACAAAACGAAAATAGGCATAGGCTGTTGCGAATTGACTTAGGTTCCAATATAAAAATTGTTCATTTGAGATTTGTGGTGGAACTATAACGACTTGTCATTGACATTGACTTGATTTTTAGTGTCAATGTGCCACACAAATTGGACATGTTTCCAGTTAATAGTTGTAATAGGGACATGATAGGGACTAGGTCAGGTTATCTTTTTATTAAATTAAGATCTATGATAAATATTAACTGGACACATGTCCAATTTGCTTGGCAAATTGACAGTAGAAATCAAGTCAATGTCAAGTCGTTGTAGTTCCAGCTCTGATTTGGTGGAATATCGTTATGAAAAATGTTTTTCAATATGCTGTAGACTGTCGTTCAATAAATTTTTGATGAATTATCAGATTATTCTGTTTAAATTATTTATTATTTTCAAAATAAACCAGGCCGTTGCGGATTGACCCTTACGTTCCAATATTGAATTGTTTATTTGAGATTTGAATTGATGAAATATTGGAAACAATCCATTAAATACAAATATTATGTAGCAGTGTTACCACATATTGGGATCCAACATCGTGACGTCACGATCCAACATGGCCGCGCTCTGCCACAGCTTATCATTGCTAGCATAAACAACAAGTATAAATTCAATGGCTGGTACCACGAGCTCTGTTTTTGGCGCTATTAAGTGCGTTGTGTCAAGATGTGTTATAACGCAATTAAAATTTTCCCAAATACTTTAGACAATAATCTTCAGATACAAATTACGGAAAACACATATGTCTACAGAATTTATTTGAATATTTTCTTTTAAAATAGCTTGAAATATTTATATTGCCTTAAAACGCTTCTTGAAATAACACTGCTAGTATAGCCAAAAACAGAGCTTGTGGTACCAGCCAATGTTTCGCTCGGGACAAGCCCAGACCCGCTATTCGGGTGTTACTCCATGGTGCAAATTATTTTAGAATAGTTGGATGCCAGAAATGAATGCTCCTTAAATTTTATGAAAGCAGAATTACCATCCAATTCAATCTAGAGCAATCCAGTGCAGGGTGCTCAATCTATATTAAAGAATAAAAGGGAACTTACTTAATTATATAATATGATTTATATTGATCTGAAGACTAAACTGACTAACTCTACAGTAGGGGTGAACCAGCAGTCATTGTATTGGTAAAGTAACATTAGAACACTATTATCTATGGTTATTTTGGCAATCGATTGCCATGTTAACTTAATTTGAAACTCAAATAAAATGATAAATATTTGAAAACTACTGAATATATACATTCTTTGAGTATGCCCCGCTATCGACAAAAAAATTCTGCTTTTTCACTCAAAAGGATTCAAAATCCCGCTTTGTCCGAGAAAAAATCTGCCAACGTTGGTACGTACCGACATTAAGCCGAAAATAATCGAAATGGATTTAGGGATGCTCAAAACGAATATTTCCAACAAGATCTCGGAATGTGAATTTTATCGGTTTCACAATAACATAATTTCCAGGCAAAATCGATTATGGGCTGCGGGCTATCATGTGACTTTTTGCTTCAACCAATCCCAGTTTGGGTAGCAAACGTCAAAGTGACATTCCGTAAGCATTGTTTACTCTCTATTTGTTTGCTTGATTCTTGTGCTACTGGTATTTATTAGTGTTTCTGACGTTTTTTTGTGCGTATATTGTGACTTTTGGACTATTTTTTTATTGCTACGTTTATTGTGTTAGTTTTAGCTCTAAATTTTCACTTTTAAAGGTTATGTGAAGATAAGCCTCGTTGTTTGTGAAGGTGCAGTGATTGCTGTATTATTTTCATGTGTATTGTGTTAGTTCTAGCTTCAACAGCCCGTTTCTCGAAACAATTTAAGTTAGTTCACAGTTTTGAATTGATTAGTTTAATATTTCGTCCATCAAAACTTATGGAATCTTCCCTCTGCCTGTTTCACATTACCAGGCAAACATTCGAAACAAAAGGACATCATTTTTTTAGAAAATATTCAGCTGATAGACATTAAAACTATGAGCCAAGCGTTTAACAATGAACGAAAAGTAAACAAATAACTGTCACTTTGACGTATGTTACCCAGACTGGGATTGGCTGTAGCAAAAAAGTCACGTGACCGCCCCCTTGCTATTCTGGCAACATTGTACAAAAATTTTTTCGCTAACTTGTAGCTCCACTGGCTTGAGGAGATGGTATGTGCGCGCAGGGACTTCACAGATCAGTTTACAGTTAGCTATGTGTTATTGCGCGTTATTTTTTTGTGTGTTATTAGTTTGTAGTGCTGCTCAAGGGGTGTTTGCTCGAATACGTTTAAACAAGAGGTAAATATTTTAAATACATAATTATAGAATGTGTAATAATTCTTAAAATACTAAATAAGAAACTTATTGATTTCAGTCAAAATCATGACATGATGTCTACCAGATCTGAAAAAATTATGGCAATGGTCGCCAAGGAGTGAGTATCTTATTTCCGATTGCATCGAAAAACATCTTTCCAGTTACATCAGGGTCATTCCATGTAAAATCGGCCAAAAAAACTTCGACCTCCTCCGATTTGTCTGAAAACGCGTATACTTATTCATTAGCATCTGAAACTAAGAAGAGTCAACTTGATTTAGCTCGCTTCAATGCAGTTCACTTCATATTTGCCAAAAATTCATGAAACCATTTTTACTCTACCGCACAGAAGAGCTGAATACGAAATTCCATAACAACCGTAAAATTGACCCCACAGCCAAGGTTGGTAGTGATAATGGAAGAATTGATCATAAGCTATCGATATGCTGCAATGCCATTGGATTCGCGCGTTTAATTCGTGAAATATATCAAAAAATTTGTTTTTTCTAAAAAATTCATTTCCAAAAGACAATCATTCCCGATCTTCGATTTTTATAGCTTTAGTGAAAGAGAATAAATTAATTTATAAAAAAAAAACGGTTCTTTGATTTTTAAAAGTTATTGTAATTTGAAGTGCAGACCATATTTTTTTTGTTCAGGAAACTCGATATTTGGGTTCCGGAGACTTAATTGTTCAAATTGTACTGTAAAATTAACATTATACATATATTCAGTCATAATAATCATTTACATAGTCATACTTTCATACTTACTATTTATAGGTGTCGCCACAAGTTGATATTTTTTTTCTTGCTCACAAATTTGATTAAAAACATGTAAAACAATTAGACTGAGAATGTCAGAATTCAGTATTTAAGATGATAATACTGTCTAGATGCTCATATCCTATTTTCATTGCTATTGACTAAGTCGGAAGTGCACTTTACTTGACAGTTTTTTGGAACTTTCCGCATAAATTCGAAACGATCGGCCGCAAAGTATTAAAATGTACAATAACTTTTGAAAATCGAAGAACCGTTTTTTTCTTTTATTTTTTTTTTTTATATCAAAATTCAGTCCATTTTCTTCCATTCAAGCTGTCAAAATCGAAAATCGGAGATGATTATTTTTTGGAAATCGATTTTTCAGAAAAAACAATTTTTTCGATATTTGACCTTATATTTCACGATTAGAATGCGCAAATCCAATGGCATTGCAGCATTCCGATAGCTTATGATCTATTCTTTCATTATTATTACCAACCTTGGCAGTGGAATCAATTCTACGATTGTTATGGAATTTTGTATTCATCTCTTCTGTGCGGTAGGGCAAAAATGGCTTAATAAGTCTTTGGCAAATATTAAATGAACTGCATTTAAGCGAGCCAAATTGAGGTAATTCTTAGTTTTAGATGCTAATGAATAAGTATACGCGTTCTCAGACAAATCAGAGGGAGTCGAATTTTTTTTGGCTGATTTTACATGGAATGACCTCATCAGTTTCCCAATATTATTATTATATATTAGATAGAAAGTTGTCCTTGATTACTATTTTATGATTGTGATTTCTTGAGTTTCTGCTATGAAATAAGTGTGACATTTATGTATTCAGCAAAAGAGTACAAAATTGTTGGAGAACTATTGAATGAGTTTACCAGGTATCCAACTAAGTACTGAATTTTTCAATCCTAAAGTAACATAAGTATATCATAAGTATATCTACTTTAAGTTAGATGGATCACTGTAATTTTAAATACACTCTTGTTTTATTATTAATATTTCGCACACTGGTTCATCTATTTCAAGGGAGACATTAATTTTACTTGAGGATTTCCAAATCCAGGGCTTGGATGAATATCTAAGAAAAACTCTCGATATTCAAGACTTCCTACAATTCTATTGCCCAGAGCAAAATACATTAACACATTTGAGTATTTCATGATAGAAACTTGTGAAAGAAAATCACTTCCATACAGTCATCATTCACGTCAACTATCGATCTATTGGATTACCATATGCATATTTTTCTATAGACACAGCACAGTAAACTCAAGAGTTGAGAAGAGCTACACATTTGAACATGTTAATGAGATAGTTCTCAAACAAAATTCTGAATGCAATAATCATAATAATGATTTTGGAAGAAACAACGTAAATAATCATTTAGAGTTAACTCCACCAAGTAATTGTGCAGGTGAAAAATATAATATTGATATATAATATCTGTTATATTTGTATTCTTTAATTTAAGGAAGCCCGTTTGATATTGTATCAGATGATACAGATGCAGATCCAGATTTTTGTTTAAGCTCTGAGGAAGAATTATTTGAGCATTTTGGTAACATATATTGGAAGAATAACAGTTAGTTTGTGCTAAACTATATTCAAATATTATTTTAGATACAAGAAAAAACAAACAGAAAGTTAGAAGATCATTATTCAATTCGAATCATGATGAACAAGCATCTATTCCTGCCGTGGAAAAAACTATCGTTAAGTATTATAATATTTCAAAATTTTTATTTAAACTATAATGTTTGAGACATTTTCTTTTAGGAGAAACCTGCATCCATTGAGAAGAAACCGGATGGAAAAGAGAAAAAGAACTTTTGTTTCTATTGTTCAAAGCTCGTATGTAAAATTGGCCGTCACTTAGAAAATGTACATAGAAATGAAGAAGAGATCAAGAAATTCACTGTCTTGCCAAAAGGTATTAAAATAGATTATGAAACAAGTTTAAAACTAAGTAACTTTTCAATGAACGAGTATAACTGTTTTTAGTATAAGAACGTAGCGAATAACTTGGAGTTATATGAGTGGAATAAAAACCACGCTTCTAAAATCTGTCAATATAGATACTATTTCATCGTTCTTCATACAGAAATATAAATTACCAAAATATTCAATAGAATGACGTCACAAAATAGTAGTTGCTAATAAATGAAATAGTGACAGTGACAGTTGTCACTTTAACAGTGACAGCTGTCACTTTGACAGAGACAGCTGTCACTTTGACATTGACAGCTGTCACTTTGACAATGACAGCTGTCACTTTGACAATGACAGCTGTCATTTTGAAATATGCAATTAATTGATGAGACACTCTAAATTTATAAATGGCAATGAAACTGGTCATACAATGAATGGTCCGAGAAGTACTGTGGTGGCCACAGCAGATTTTTTTATATAGATCTAAAACAATTAGCCGTGGAACGATGAAATTTTGTTTTGGAGTTCTTAGAATCCCTGATCCAAATGTATTCAATTAAAACATTATCATATGCAGAAAATATATTCAATGATATACAAGTAAGACATGTGATACCCTCGTCAGATTTTTTTGAAAAGAGAAAATGAAAACTTATATCTATCTTTTACGTTTTGTCTGCTGTAATTCATCCTCTCACCACTTTTCAATATTTTCAATAATGAATTAAATAGTCAAGTGAAACAATTAATGATAAGTGTATGATGTATTATCAATTATTTATCATTTGGTAAATCACTTGTTTCTCTCTCTTTTCAGGCTGTAAAGAGAGAAAACTAATAATTGATGCCCTTCGTAAGAAAGGAGATTTCATTTTTAACACAAATCCGCATTATAGAGAAGATAAAAATTTGATTGTATGTCGAAGATCTAAATCCTATCAAAATCAAAGTCCCAGCCATTTCAAAGTTTGCCCAAGCTGCAAAGGCTATTTTTCCAAATTATCCCTTCGAAAACATTTCAGACAATGCTCACAGACATGGAGAAAAGGTGAAAGAAATATTCTTGTGAATAGCAGAAGGATTCATGGGGCTATTCACAAAAAAGCGAACGAAAAATTAAAAAAGGACATATTTCCCGTGATGCGAGAAGATGATGTAACTAGAATTTTGCGATATGATGAGCTAGCTATATTATATGGGAATAAAATGTCTATAAAATATAAGTCACGTCATCATGACAGTATGATACGTTCAAGATTAAGGTTGATAGGGCGTTTTCTCTTGGAAATTAAGAGAATAAATTTAAACATAACCGATTTTGCTTCAGTGTTTCAACCAATGAATTATGATTCAGTAATTAAAGCTATAAATAATGTAGCACGTCTTGATGAGAGAACAGGAAAGTATGGATCACCAGCAACAGCATTCGCATTAGGCACTGCACTAAAGGTAAATGCCAACACACTAATATTTGAATGTATCAAAATTGGCGATATTAATAAAAAGAAATTTGTAAAAGACTTTCTAAAACTGATGAATGAGGATATAGGCTCTTCCATAAATAGGACAGTAGTTGAAAATCAACTGGAATATAATCGACAAAAAAAAATTATTCTACCAACAATTGAGGATATCAAATTACTAAATAATCTTCTTGCTACAAAAAGAAGAGAATGTTTCAACAATCTTCGCCATCAATTTGATTTTCATGAATGGAAACAACTAGCTAGTTTTACGCTAATATCAATATTAGTTTTCAACAGACGCCGACCTGGCGAATTAGAAAGAGCCTATATAAGCGACTTTTCCAATTGTCAAGGCATTGAAGAAACAGATATTGATTATTTCAAAAAACTATCATCTAAATCACAGTCAACTGCAAAGCGATATGTGCGATTCAAAATACGTGGGAAATTGGCACGTGGGGTACCTGTGTTATTGGACAAAGAACTTGAAAAATATGTACAGTTGATTATCGATTATAGAAAACAGGCTAATGTGCCTGATGATAATCCATATATTTTTGGTTTGCCAGGTGAGAACTCCAATAAATATTTACGAGCAAGTAAACTTTTAAGAGAATTGTCCACCGAATGTGGAGCAAAAAATTCATTTAGCCTAAGAGCCACTCAATTACGCAAGCACGTTGCCACGCAATCAGTACTTTTAAACCTTAAACAAGATCAAGTTCATCATTTAGCTGATTTTTTGGGCCATGATGAGAAAATACACAAAGACATTTATTGTATTCCAATTGTCTCGCGTGATATAGCACAAATGTCTAAATTGTTAGAATTGGCTCAAGGACAAGCTAGCGATGGTGATGATGATTCATCAAGTTCTGAAGATGCGAATGACCAGATGTTCAATTTCAATAGAGGTAATTTGAATTAGTAGCGATTTCTATATTTTATATACTCATCATAATTATTTTACAGATATTTCAGATGAATCAGAGAAAATGAGATCTTTTAAGAACCAAAATGTGACTCCATGTTCTATAAATCTAAATAAAACAGGTAATTATATCTATTTATTCTTTTACCAACAAAGAACAATATTTTTTGACAACCATTCGATTAAGGTACCTTATTTTCGACTTTTTTTGTACAAAAAGTATTCTATTGCGGGATTGTTACTTATTTCCCGAAATTTGTACCAGAATCCCCTATTCTTCCGAATGTAAAAAGTAAATGATATTCCAGCGCATGCACAGGAATGAAAGAGTTCAATTTATTGGTGAACAGAACTATAAGTCATCCATTTAAATAGTTTATGTTGGAATATTTCAGATATAATATTTGAAATTCTTCAAAATCTCAGATAATGCATTATTGCACAAACTGTCATTGAATTTCTTGCAGTGCTGCCAGCTTCAGTACAGAGAATTGCTTATTATATTATATTTCAATTTGAGTGGTTTGAACGGAATTTGCAAATTTTCTGTTTAGCAAAAAATAATACAATAATACAAATATTTTTTATTCAAATTTCAAATTACATAAGCTGTTATTGAATGGATTGTGATGGTTGTCAGAAAAAAAGTTTCATTCTCACAAGATATGCTCATTTGGGACTCGTCAAATTGCCAGATTTGTCTCAAAATCATGAATTTTAATTCTCATGAGACAAGTGATTATTTTTGTTACAAAAGATCGTATTATCATTTTTGTCTTACAATCACAAAGTAGTCACTGTAACTTTCTTTAGATCAAAATGTGTAAAAAAACAGAATTATTTCATATTTGCGATTACTATCATGTAGTTTGACCATTGGCATAGAGGTAGAAACACAAAAGGAAAAGTGCACCGGCTAGTCGTTGAATTTTTTTCCGTTTTGCTTATTCCATTTATTTTTCTATTCAATCTCTCGACTAACTGATATTTATTGAGAAATTTTGTCATTTCCATTTTTCAATATCAAGTCTCTATGCACAAAATGTAAGTCATATAACTTTTTCTGTTTTTGTAGAAGGATCAAATATACTGCATATAACTCCACAGAAAAATAATAAATCTAAAGAAAGGAATACTGCAAATAAAACAGGTAATAATGATATACCCAATACAATCTGCTATTAAATAGTTATTTACATTACAAGATGCGAAAGTATGCTTTTTTGATATTAACATTAAGTGAGGTGGTATTTGAATGGCCGAGGTGAAGCTGAGGCCATTCAAAACCTCCGAACACCTGAGAGGGCTTTGACTTCGTGAAATGTATCAAAAATTTTCTGCTACTGTTCTATATACATATCAATATTTCAAGATGATTATTTTGAAATAATATTATGAAGCTTGTTTTACCTGTCTAAAATTATCCATAGCAACGATTTATTCACAATGTTATCTGTCATCAGCTCCTGTCACAGATCTTGAATTTCAATAATTTAGTGAAACGTTGCATTAGACCGTTCTTATATGTTAAGAGAAGATGAAAATGGTATTAAAAAGGCAGCTGACACTGCATGTGCCTCACTTCTGCCGGATAAATTCAATGAAAGGCACAATTAAACATACAGCATATTTTCTAAATGGCTTGCTGATAAAAACGTTAACATATTTTCAAGAAAAATCTGAGTCTTTATCATCACCAACCCTGTGGTCGGTATAATCCATGCTAAAATTGAAAATTTTCATGAACAAAAATCAAGATATTTCAGAATTTAAAAAAATTATTGCATTCATCAGAAGGGAAAAAACGATGGTTATGAAGCTAAAATATCACAAATTTCCAAAAAATAAGAGATTCTAAAGTTTTTACTTGGCACTCCTGATCAAAGTTACTTAGCAATGAAACTTTTACTTTTTTGTCCTGGCCCCGAAAGTACTACTTTCGTAGCTATCAACGTATAGCAACCATGTAACAAGAGGGTTTGCTTTCGTTATTAAGTTTCAAGTTGTCAGGACTACAAAGTTCACTTATTAATACAGTAGCAGAAAAAAGTAGTTTTCGAACATTTTGAAAATGTTGTTGTATGCAGAGGTGGATTTGAATGTTTGCCGCAATTGCACTGGACTAGTATTTTTATCCACTTTATTAAATTTAGCTGATATATTTCATCTTTTTTTTTATCGCCCCTACGAACATGCTACTCTAGGCTATAGCCTTCTTAGACTTGGAAATACGCTCCTGGCTTATGTTTATAATATTCAATAAATTGAGTACTTGTTCTGTATTTTGTAGCAGGGAACTAGAAGTCAAAATCATACTTCTATTATTTTTTGTTGTAAAATCTGATTCAAATTATTATTTGAAGAAAATCAATAACTTTTGAAGTACACTGATAGGATATATAGATATTTATATGATGCAATACTCCAATCTCTGTTAATTTTTAAATATCTCATGTTTACAGATATCATCCAAAGACGGACATGGACAACACCAGAAAGACGTAAGGCTAGAATATTATTGAATAAATACGCTGGTTCCGGTTCCTTACCGTCATTTAGAGAATGTGAGGAATTTATTTCGAAATATCAATGTTTGCGCACAAGGACAGCTATGCAATTGAAATTGTGGGTTCAAAATCAAATAAAGAAACAAAATTCATTTGATTTAGAAGAGAAAACTAGCAGTGCTCGTAAGTATTTTTTGAAATATTCACTATAACACGTGAATTAGAATTAATATCCACATCGACTACATCATTACTTATACTTTAACGAGCTACCTTGAATAACTTCTATGTTATCAAAGAAATGATAAAATTGAATTGAATATATATTTATTTAGTTACCAGATAAGCTATATTGAATACAGTTTTACATACATCTGCGCAAACCGCAGTATCCAAAAAAATGTTAATATCAAAAATATTTTCAAATTATAACTTCAACAAAAATATAGAATATATTTATATAATACACTAACAGCACAAAAAACATACTCTATTTTCCTACAAATATTATCAGAGATAAAAATGTGATAATCTGCCCTAAAATTATTAGGCTATGCCTTTTCATTTACGTAGCAACCATTGCTATTGCTATCATAATGCTCACTTCTTGACGCTGGTGACATAATATATCTATTTATGATACTGTTGTCATTGTTTGATATCCTTAAATCTGAGAACAAAAATGAAGAAGCCTATTTCTGATAGTGTTCGTAGAAAAAAAAAGTATCAGTTTACGTATGAAACACTTATTATCTTTGGAACAAATCACTATTCTGTGTATATGTATAATTATGTTGATCACAATATGTATCGTATTACAGGAAAATATACGTGGACAACGCCAGAAAAACATGCTGTGAGACACATTTTTGAAGATTGTATAACAGCACACAAGTTACCAACAATCCCAGAGTGTAACCAAGCCAAACAACAATGTGAAGCATTACAACATAGAAGTGCTGAACATATTAAAGCTTTCATTAACAATGAAATTTCTAGAAACAAGAAAAAATAATAATATGTTGATGTTTTTGCAAAAAAAAAAACGTATTTTCTCTATTTGTATTTATTTCTAAAAAATTAAACAGAATTTGTGAATTTTCATCAATTGTCTGGTACAATTATTTATGTTGTACATAAATTTTCAAAGAATATAATATTACAATTATTTGCTGTTAATTAGTTTTATTACATGGTATTCATTGCGTCAAAATCTAATAAAGCGAGCTGATCTTGAAGTAAAAAGATGAGGTCGAAGGCAATTCTCTCCTTGCTGGACTTGTATGTTCATAATGCCGATATTATTTCTTCTTTCCGATGGTAATTGATTTCTTCAGAAGTTTGGAAATTTGTTACTCGGTTATCTATAATTATATATCGTCCAAGCGGCGACCGTCGAACCACCTGTCTGGCGGTCAATAATTTGACCAGTAGGGTAAGGGTAACTTTGATATTTTTGATGAGAACCCTCAATTTTTATTACAGATTCGGTTTTTACATAAAAAATTATAAAGATTTTACCCCAACAATGTTTTCGAATTTGTACTGGAATTCATATTATTCGAAGATGACTGAATTATGTCAAAGAGTTATTTATCTCAATCTTCGAATGATATGAATTCCAATACAAATCCAAAAAAATTGTTTGGGTAAAATCTTCATAATTTTTTATGTAGCATTCAAATCTGTGATAAAAGATGGAGGTTCTCATAGAAGATGTCAAAGTTACCTCAATTATTATTAAAACAGTAGGCAATCATTCAAATGCTATAACAGATTGAAATACCAAATTTCAAAGCTCTACAGCCGATCGTTTCGAATTTATGCGGAAAATTCTAGAAAACTGTCAAGTGCCCTTCCGGCTCAGTCGATCTCAATAAAAATAGAATATCAAGATCTAGCCGGTACTACTGTCTTGAATACTGAATTCTAATATTGTACGTTCAATCGTTTTGGATTTATGCAGAAGATTTAAAAAATGTTTCAAGTAAATTGCACTTCCGGTATGGACGATTGCAATTATGATGCAAGGCTCACAACTAGATGTTACAAGAGTGTTTAATACAAAATTCCAATATTCTGCGACTGATTGTTCAGAATTTATGCGAAAAATTCGAAAAGTCTGTTATATAAAGTGCACTTCCAGCTCAGCCTATTGTTACAAAAATAGGAGATGATCATTAAAGTGCTACAACAAACTGAAATATCAAATTTCAGTATCATAAGGTCAATCACTCTGGATTTATGCGGAAAATTCAAAATAAGTTTCAAGTAAAGTGCACTTCCGTTACAAACGATAGCAACCGTAAAGCGAGGTGCAAATCAACATCCTACACCAGTCTCAAATACGAAATTTCAGCATAATACGTTCGACGGGTTTTGAGATTTGCGAGCTACGTACATCCGCACATACGTACCGACATCAAGCCGAAAATAGTCGAAATGGACTTAAAGATGCTCAAAACGGATATTTCTATCAAAATCTCGATAGATAAACTTTGTCGGTTTCACAATACTTCTTTGTATTTACTGCAAGTGAGTATAAATTAATGAAAATTTGTAATGTCACACACATCTTTTTGCAATATCTCCAGTAGTAATGTATGGATATTAAAATATACAATGATTTATTGTATATTTATCCATTCACGGTCCATGTTATCTCTTTATGTTTCAAAAATATTTGTTACAGTGGAAATAAACGGCTGATAATCATGATAAGTGACTCGAAAAAATTGCAAACAAATTTTAAACATAACCACCCACACCCACTGTCATAAGATATATTCTCGAGTATTTTTCAATGACTTGTTTATCACATTTACAAGCCATTTATTATTACCGTAATACATTTCAAATATTTTAGGAGAAATAATGCAGGTTTGCTGGAAAGAATTCTATGGGTTGTGGAGGGGCGGAGGCGAAGAAGGCACGGTAGTACATACAATACAATTTTGCATTGTGTAATCATGACTTCGACATCTGAGCACACAAATTAATTACAAGGATTTAAGCTACAAGAAAATCACAGATGTTGTACTGGATGCATAACCATGAGCAACCACAAATCGTCCTCAATCGGACCGATACATAAACATTTTTATCGTCCTCATTGGGATCGTTTGACATATATATATATATATATATATATATATATATATATATATATATATATATATATATATATATATATATATATATATATATATATATATATATATATATATATATATATATATATCTATGTCTGATTTATTCATTTGAAACGTAAATAGAGCAAAAATGTTTGAATTGAATAATTCGTACAACGCTATTATTGAAGACTTCTTCAAGAAGAGAATCATTTGAAAAAAGCATTATTCAGGTTCTTATCTTCTGTAGTCCATTTAGGCTATGTTTGTTGTGTACAACCTGTACCTGTGTACAATAATGAACTCATGATTCCAACAATCACACTCTAGTCTCTAGTACATACATCAGAATTGCCTATACTACGTATTAAAACATTAGCTCATAAAATGAATCAACATTAGAGCCTAGACTATTAGATGTCAAAAATTACACATCAAAGTTTTAGAACCACTGAGATTTGCTACTCTCCCCAATGCACTTAATATGTCAGAGTCATCAAGAAAATATTTCATATCCAATTTTGTATACCAATTGAATAGGAACATCCACACTAAACAAAAAATTAGTGTTCTTTGATATTGTAATAAAATGATATGTATTATACAGAACATTTACGTACAGTTTATTCCAGTTATATGTTATAATTTACATTTTTCAAAAAATAAATGATGACAATCGATATTTTCATCATCGTTCTCACCCAAGCTTAGTGTGTTTCATCAGCTCTAGTAAAATTACTCTCTACATAACCTTAAATACGAGGTTATCGAAAATATTCATACTCTAATAGATGTTCATTGAGTGATGTATGATTTATATCTTTCCACAAGTACAAAATATTGATTGATAGCTTCATTATCGTAATATTATAATCAGTTGATTATTGCTTGTTTCATTGTTGACTCAAGCTGAATGTTCGATTGGCTGGGTCAAGTCTTCAACTCAAATTTATTCAACTGAAAGAGATGTGAGAATAGCATAAACTAAACTATTACTAAACAATATTGAAAATCTAAATAAATACTCGTGTATTGTTGAATATTTACCACATGTATCAGCTAAACTATACTTGACATGTTTCAAACTTCATTCAATCTTCAGTATTTATTTCATCCACAACAGAGAAACATCATTAATCAAAATATCCCTTGATTATAAGAATCGATTTCTTCATAACAATTATATGTTGAAATCATTCTATAACTCAGCCAACAACTAATCCATGTTGCGATCAGGCATATTCTGCGTTAAAAATGCATGAATATCGTGACATATTACTTGATTTCAAAAAATGTTTGAGCATAGCCTAAAAAATATTACATAAAATTGTCATTATGTTGATATTATTCAATTAAACTACTTACTTTCTATTCATTAGATGTGTACATTGTTGAAACTGGAATTGGAATTTTGCGTAAAAGCGAGTATGCATGTACATTCTGGGAAAAAAGTTGGCAATACTGAATTTATTGAAATGTCAAAAAATAGTAATTTTGATATTTAAGCATAATATTAGCTTGAAATGTATCACAAGTGATTTGCTCATGTTTGTTATAAATTTATTAATACATAAATTTGTGAAAATTTTTCTCATCCTGCAATATTCAATGAAATAATATTGAAACCTAAACGTCAAAGCTGACAGATATCATCGATGTTCAACAATTATTTGTACATGGCTACTGTTTTTACGTGGAAGCGAGTACGCATGTACATTCTTCGTTTGGGAAATAAGTTGGCAATACTGAATTTATCGAAATGTCAAAAAAATAACAATTTTAATATTTAAGCATAATATTAGCTCAAAATGTATCACAAGTGATTTGCTCATGTTTGTAATAGATGTATTAATACATAAATCTGTGGAAATCCTTCTCATTTTGCAATATTCAATGAAATAATATTGGAACCTAAACGTCAAAGCTGACAGACGTCATCGATGTTCAACAATTATTTGTACATGCCTACTATGTCCAGGATGAATTTTTGACGGTTTTTGATTTTTCACACGAAACCTATGAGACTGAAAAAATTGAGACCCCCAAAAGGCACTGCTCGTCAAAAATATCAAATTTATAAAAAAAAAATCATGTTAATCAGAGTTCTCGTTTAGGCTGTAGCCGTGGCTAACTGAAAGTGTATCTTATGCCTTTTAGTATATAAGACTAGCGCTTGGCCTGCTACGCAGGCCTAAGCCCTAGGCTTCGCAGCTCGATATGTGAACCGCCTCCGGCAAATATTCTGTCTCTATAAGATAAATTCCAAGTACATTTTTAGCCCACAAAACCTTCGTGCTCCGTATTATATTTGTGCATTTTTCCCTACTCGTGATTTCACGAATTACAAAGTCTAAATTCAAAACTTCACAGCGAGATAACATGTCTGTGCCATGTTTCGCATACTCTTAGTCATTGCTTTACTGTTTTCGAATACAAATTAGAGTATTAGTTATTACAACTCATGTGATCCTTCTGTTTTATTTTGACGACATACTTACATCCTTACAATTTGCTTCGCTCGTCAATTTGTATGTAATCACAATCTTTCTGTCTCCTTTACAACTTTCACTATTATTTTGAATAGATATGGTTGATAATGCTGACTGAAATGATGCATGTACATCGAATATACAAAAAGATGGTTACTCCAGGTGGAACCGAGAATATCGAGTGAAAAAGTGAAATAGAATTTCAGTTGAAATTTTGTGTTTTCATCACTTACACCCATCATCCTAAATAATTCTCTCAGGAGAATCATTCAGTAGATTCCTTCCATGAATTAGCGTATCTGATTTCTGAGCTCAATTGCGAGATTAAAAGACCGACTATTTTCTCCGTAGTAACATTGATCCTCATAGATTTCCTTCTAAATCACTGCTTTGAGTCTTGATCACTTAGCTCCAATGGTACATTCGGAGAAACATGCATGTTCCACGTTCCTATAGTAATAATTTTGGAGCTCATGCACTCTACTATACTTTTGCTTTCCAAAAACATGTCTCTTATTCATTCAGGCACTACTCACAAGCCCACGCTACATGTTCTGACTCCTTGTATAGAGCTACAATATTCAATTTTCTCTGGAATTGTGATTTAACTTGTATTGAAATCAACTCAACATTATTCATTAAATCAATATTAGTTGTTCAAAGTGCCTATTCAATAGAATACAATATCAAGGAATTGATCAAAATAATGAAATTGATGAATGTAGCAATGAAAATGTTGACAGCTGTTGTATCATCTGACTACTCGTCATCCGATTCCTTAATATCCAACAAAAAACTCATGTTCTTCACAATTACAATATATTTCAATAACAGATATTATGAAAAACACTAAAAGAAAAATAATATCTGACTCTTACAAAATATCTCTTACGCACGCGCCTGCGCACGCGCACGCGAGCGTCAACGTCACACCTAACAATGTTACCAACTGTTGGAATAGATGTCTGTGTTGATTGTTCCAATGACATTCATTAAAATCAGCTGATTACAACAGTAAATTTTTACTTGCAGCAACCCGTATCATTTATCAACATTTTCCGCTAAGACCGTTTCTTGAATAACTACGTTTAATCTGAGAATAAAGTATTGAATCTATCCATATCATGTGTCTCCTACACTTCTTGAGAAATTATTTTTTTTCAATCCCATATATGATTTCTCTCTCTCTATTACTATATATTTCAATAACTGATATTATGAACAAACACTAAAAGAAAAATAATATCTGATTCTCACAAAATATCTCTATCCACTCTTTCTTACGCACGCGCCTGCGCACGCGCACCCGAGAGTCTACGTCACACCTAACAATGTTATCAACTGTTGGAATAGATGTCTGTGTTGATTGTTTCAATGACATTTATTAAAATCAGCTGATTACAACAGTAAAATTTCACTTGCAGCAACCCGTATCATCGATCAACATTTTCCGCGAAAACCCTTTCTTGAATACGTATAATCTGAGAAAAAAGCACTGAATCTATCCATATCATGTGTCTCCTACATTTCTTGAGAAATTAATTTTTTCCAATCCCATATATGATTTTTCTCATCGATATTACCGATTATTATTAAATTGGAAGTTCTAACCAATAATTCTCATTTCGTTTTATCTTCGTTCACGTCATCTACCATTTTATCGTATTTGTAGTTTTTAAATACAAAGATATATTTTGTTGACGTTTAATAAAATTGTACAATTTGAGGCAAAGAATATCCAAAAAGCCATGAATCTCGTTAATATTTAACAATTTGACAGGCCTGTATGTAAGTAGATGAATTAATTTGGTTCTAAAATCTTGTTCGCATATGTCTATTCTTACAAGGGTCTTATCTATGGGTTATTGAAATTTAGTCCTAAAATGTACCACTAATAGCAGTGATGCACGTTTCAACTTTCAGTTTAAGATCTCATGGTACTTGCAATATATATGTCTATGTTCGATTTACTCATTTGAAACGTAAAGAGAGCAAAAATGTTTGAATTGAATAATTCGTACAACGCTATTATTGAAGACTTCTTCAAGAAGAGAATCATTTGAAAAAAGCATTATTCAGGTACTTATCTTCTGTAGTCCATATAGGCTATGTTTGTTGTGTACAACCTGTGTACAATAATGAACTCATGAGTCCAACAATCACACTCTAGTCTCTAGTGCATACATCAGAATTGCCTATACTACGTATTAAGACATTAACTCATGAAATGAATCAACATTAGAGCCTAGACTATTAGATGTCAAAAACTACAGACCAAAGTTTTAGAACTACTGAGATTTGTTACTCTTCCCAATGCACTTGTCATCAAGAAAATATTTCATATCCAATTTTGTATACCAATTGAATATGAACATCCACACTAAATAAGAAATTAGTGACTTTTGATATTGTAATAAAATGATATGTATTATACAGAATATTTACGTACAGTTTATTTCAGTAATATGTTATAATTTACATTTTTCAAAATAAATGATGACAATCGATATTTTCATCATCGTTCTCACCCAAGCTTAGTGTGTTTCATCAGCTCAATGCCGCTTCCAGTAGAATTACTCTCTACATAACCTCAAATACGAAGTTATTTAAGTTCATTGAGTGATGTATGATTTATATCTTTCAACAAGTACAAAATATTGATTGATGGCTCCATTATCGTAATATTATAATCAGTTGATTATTGCTTGTTTCATTGTTGACTCAAGCAAAATGTTCGATTGGCTGGGTTTATCAAGTCTTCAACTCAAATTTATTCAACTGAGAGATATGAGAATAGCATAAACTAAACTATTACTAAACAATATTGAATATTTGAATAAATACTCGTGTATTGTTGAATATTTACCACATGTACCAGCTAAACTATACTTGACATGTTTCAAACCTCATTCAATCTTCAGTACTTATTTCATCCACAACAGAGAAACATCATGAATCAAAATATCCCTTGATTATAAGAATCGATTTCTTCATAACAATTATATGTTGAAATCATTCTATAACTTAGCCAACAACTAATCCAATTTGCGATCAGGCATATTCTGCGTTAAAAATGCATGAATATCGTGACATATTACTTCATTTCAAAAAATGTTTGTGCATAGCCTAAAAAATATTACATAAAACTGTCATTTTGTTAATATTATTCAATTAAACTACTTACATTCTATTTATTAGATGTGTACATTGTTGAAAACTGGAATTGGAATTTTGCGTAAAAGCGAGTACGCATGTACATTCTTCGTTTGAGAAATAAGTTGGCAATACTGAGTTTATTGAAATGTCGAAAAAATAGTCATTTTAATATTTAAGCATAATATTAGCTCAGAATGTATCACAAGTGATTTGCTCATGATTGTTATGAATGTATTGATACATAAATTTGTGAAAATTTTTCTCATCCTGCAATATTCAATGAAATAATATTGAAACCTAAACGTCAAAGCTGACAGATATCATCGATGTTCAACAATTATTTGTACATGGCTACTATTTTTACGTGAAAGCGAGTACGCATGTACATTCTTCGCTTAGGAAATAAGTTGGCAATACTGAATTTATCGAAATGTCAAAAAAATAAAAATTTTAATATTTAAGCATAATATTAGCTCAAAATGTATCACAAGTGATTCGCTCATGTTTGTTATAGATGTATTAATACATAAATTTGTGGAAATCTTTCTCATTTTGCAATATTCAATGAGATAATATTAAAACCTAAACGTCAAAGCTGACAGATGTCATCGATGTTCAACAATTATTTGTACATGCCTACTATGTCCAGGAGGAATTTTTGACGGTTTTTGATTTTTTACACGAAACCTATAAGACTGAAAAAATTGAGACCCCCAAAAGGCACTGCTTGACAAGAATATCAAATTTATAAAAAAAAAATCATGTTAATCAGAGTTCTCGTTTAGGCTGTAGCCGTGGCTAACTGAAAGTGTATCTTATGCCTTTTAGTATATAAGATATTATGAGGTCCCAAATAGGAATATGAACTTTTTGATTGTGAAAATCTGCGCGGGAAAGCGTGATTTCGACTTATTCCAAAGTCTGTAAAACTGGAAATAGCACTCTAAAAACATGAAATATGATGTATTTGGTGCATGATTCTGCCATATGACGCACTTTTGAAGCAAAATCTTGCTTCTGAGCAGATTTATAGAGTCAAAAAATTTCTCAACGAGGCTCAGAAAAAACGCCGATAACTTGCTGAAAACGCAAAATTTTGTGCATTTGAGGACGGATTCATGCGTATTGTGTTGTATTGGATAGATTTAAATGATTCGCGATACTTTGAAACTGCTCAGAATGTGGTAATTCTGACTCATTTCAAACTTCATATAACTGCAGATAGCGCTCTGAAAACACGAAATATGATGTTTTTGTCAATAGATTCATACATATTATGAGGCCCTGAATAGGAATATGGACTATTTGATTGTTAAAATCTGCGCGGAAAAGCGTGATTTCGACTTATTCAAAAGTTTGTGAAACTGCAAATAGCACTCTAGAAACACGTAATATGATGTATTTGGTGCTAGATTCTGCCATATAACGCACTTTTGAAGCAAAATCTTGCTTCTGAGCAGATTTACAGAGTCAAAAATTTCTCAACGTGACTCAGAAGAAACGCTGATAACTCGCTGGAAACGCAAAATTTTGTGGATTTGAGGACGTATTCATGCGTATTATGTTGTATTGGATAGATTTATGTGATTTGCGATACTTTGAAACTGCTCAGAATGTGGTAATTTTGACTTATTTCAAACTTCATATAACTGCAGATAGCGTTCTGAAAACACGGAATATGATGTTTTTGTCAATAGATTCATATATATTATGAGGTCCTGAATAGGAATACGAACTTTTTGATTGTGAAAATCCGCGCGGAAAAGCGTGATTTCGACTTATCCAAAAGTTTGTAAAACTGCAAATAGCACTTTAAAAACACGGAATATGATGAATTTGGTGCTAGATTCTGCCATATAACGCACTTTTGAAGCAAAATCTTGCTTCTGAGCAGATTTACAGAGTCAAAAATTTCTCAACGTGACTCAGAAAAAACGCTGATAACTCGCTGGAAACTCAAAATTTTGTGCATTTGAGGACGTATTTATGCGTATTATGTTGTTTTGGATAGATTCATGTGATTTGCGATACTTTGAAACTGCTCAGAATGTGGTAATTTTGACTTATTTCAAACTTCATATAACTGCAGATAGCGCTCTGAAAACACGGAATATGATGTTTTTGTCAATAGATTCATACATATTATGAGGTCCTGAATAGGAATATAAACTTTTTGATTGTAAAAATCCGCACGGAAAAGCGTGATTTCGACTTATTTCAAAGTCTGTAAAACTGCGAATAGCACTCTAAAAACACGAAATATGATGTATTTGGTGCTAGATTCTGCCATATAACGCACTTTTGAAGCAAAATCTTGCTTCTGAGCAGATTTACAGAGTAAAAAATTTCTCAACGAGGCTCAGTAAAAACGCCGATAACTTGCTGGGAACGCAAAATTTTGTGCATTTGAGGACGGATTTATGCGTATTATGTTGTATTGGATAGATTTATGTGATTTGCGATACTTTAAAACTGATCAGAATGTGGTAATTTTGACTTATTTCAAACTTTATATAACTGCAGATAGCGCTCTAAAAACACGAAATATGATGTTTTTGTCAATAGATTCATACATATTATGAGGTCCTGAATAGGAATATGAACTTTTTGATTGTGAAAATCTCCGCAGAGAAGCGTGATTTCGACTTATTCCAAAGTTTGTGAAACTGCAAATAGCACTTTAAAAACACTAAATATGATGTATTTGGTGCTAGATTCAGCCATATAACGCACTTTTGAAGCAAAATCTTGCTTCTAAGCAGATTTACAGTCAAAAATTTCTTGACGAGACTCAAAAAAAACGCCGATAGCTTGCCGGAAACGCAAAATTTTGTGCATTTGAGGACGGATATATGCGTATTATGTTGTATTGGATAGATTTATGTAACTTTCGATATTTTGAAACTGCTCAGAATGTGGTAATTTTGACTTATTTCAAACTTCATATAACTGCAGATAGCGCTCTGAAAACTCGGAATATGCTGTTTTTGTCAATAGATTCATACATATTATGAGGTCCTGAATAGGACCATGAACTTTTTGATTGTGTAAATTTCCGCGGAAAAGCGTGATTTCGACTTATTTCAAAGTTTGTAAAACTGCAAATAGCACTCTAAAAACACGAAATATGATGTATTTGGTGCTAGATTCTGCCATATAACGCTATTTTGAAGCAAAATGTTGCTTCTAAGCAGATTTACAGAGTCAAAAATCTCTCAACGAGACTCAGAAAAAACACCGTTAACTTGCTGAAAACGCAAAATTTTGTGCATTTGAGGACGGATTCATGCGTATTATGTTGTATTGGATAGATTTTTGTGATTTGCGATACTTCAAAACTGCTAAGAATGTGGTAATTTTGACTTATTTCAAACTTCATATAACTGCAGATAGCGCTCTGAAAACACGGAATATAATGTTTTTGTCAATAGATTTATACATATTATGAGGTCCTAAATAGGAGAATGAACTTTTTGATTGTAAAAATCTGTAAAACTGCGAATAGCACTCTAAAAACACGAAATATGATGTATTTGGTGCTAGATTCTGCATTTAACGCACTTTTGGAGCAAAATCTTGCTTCTGAGCAGATTTACAGAGTCAAAAATTTCTCAACGAGACTCAGCTAAAACGCCGATAACTTACTGGAAACGCAGAATTCTGTGCATTTGAGGACGGATTCATGCGTATTATGTTGTATTGGATAGATTTATGTTATTTACGATACTTTGAAACTGCTCAGAATGTGGTAATTTTGACTTATTTCAAACTTCATATAACTGCAGATAGCGCTCTGAAAACACGAAATATGATGTTTTTGTCAATAGATTTATACATATTATGAGGTCTTGAATAGAAATATGGACTTTTTGATTGTAAAAATCTCCGCGGTAAAGCGTGATTTTGACCTATCCCAAACTTTGTAAAACTGCAAATAGCACTCTAAAAACACGAAATATGATGTATTTGGTGCTAGATTCTGCCATTTAACGCACTTTTGGGACAAAATCTTGCTTCTGAGCAGATTTACAGAGTCAAAAATTTCTCAATGAGACTCAGAAAAAACGCCGAGAACGTGCTGGAAACGCAAAATTCTGTGCATTTGAGGACGGATTCATGCGTATTATGTTGTATTGGATAGACTCATGTGATTTGCGTTAGTTTGAAACTGCTCAGAATGTGTAATTTGGACTTAATTCAAACTTCATATAACTGCAGAAAGCGCTCTGAAAACACGGAATATGATGTTTTTGTCAATAGATTCATACATATTATGAGGTCCTGAATAGGAATATGAATTTTTTGATTGTGAAAATCTGCGGAAAAGCGTGATCTCGACTTATTCCAAAGTTTGTAAAACTGCAAATAGCACTCTAAAAACACGAAATATGATGTATTTGGTGCTAGATTCTGCCATATAAATCACTTTTGAAGCAAAATCTTGCTTCTGAGCAGATTTACAGACTCAAAAATTTCTCAACGAGACTCAGAAAAAACGCCGATAACTTGCTGGAAACGCAAAATTTTGTGCATTTGAGGACTTATCCATGCGTATTATGTTGTATTGGACAGATTTATGTGATTTGCGATACTTTGAAACTGCTCAGATTGTGGTAATTTTGACTTATTTCAAACTTCATATTACTGCAGATGGCGCTCTGAGAACACGAAATATGATGTTTTTGTCAATAGATTCATACATATTATGAGGTCCGGGATAGGAATATGAACTTTTTGATGGTGAAATTCGGCGCGGAAAAGGATGATTTCGACTTATTCCAAAGTTTGTAAAACTGCAAATAGCACTCTAAAAACACGAAGTATGCTGTATTTGGTGCTAGATTCTGCCATATAACGCACTTTTGAAGAAAATCTTGCTTCTGAGCAGATTAACAGAGTCAAAAATTTCTCAACGAGATTCAGGAAAAACGCCGATAACTTGCTGGAAACGCAAAATTTTGTGCATCTAAGGACGGATCCATGCGTATTATGTTGTATTGGATAGATTTATGTGATTTGCGATACTTTGAAACTGCTCAGAGTGTGGTAATTTTGACTTATTTCCAACTTCATATTACTGCAGATAGTGCTCTGAAAACAAGAAATATTATTATTTTGTCAATAGATTCATACATATTATGAGGTCCTGAATAGAAGAATGAAATTTTTGATTGTGAAAATTCGCGCGGAAAAGCGTGATTTCGACTTATTCCAAAGTTTGTAAAACTGCAAATAGCACTCTAAAAACACAATATATGATGTATCTGGTGCTAGATTCTACCATGTAACGCACTTTCGAAGCAAAACCTTGCTTCTGAGCAGATTTACAGAGTCAAAAATTTCTCAACGAGACTCAGAAAAAACGCCGATAACTTGCTGGAAACGCAAAATTTTGTGCATCTGAGGACTGATTCATGCGTATTATGTTGTATTGGATAGATTTATGTAACTTGCGATATTTAGAAACTGCTCAAAATGTGGTAATTTTGACTTATTTCAAACTTCATATAACTGCAGATAGCGCTCTGAAAACACGGAATATGATGTATTTGTCAATAGATTTATACATATTATGAGGTCCTGAATGGGAATATGAACTTTTTGATTGTGAAAATCTGCACGGAAAAGCGTGATTTCGACTCATTCCAAAGTTTGTAAGACTGCAAATAGCACTCTAAAAACACGAAATATGATGTATATGGTTCTAGATTCTGCCATATAACGCACTTTTGAAGCAAAATTTTGCTTCTGAGCAGATTTACAGACTCAAAAATCTCTCAACGAAACTCAGAAAAAACGCTGACAACTTGCTGGAAAGGCAAAATTCTGTGCATTTGAGGACGGATTCATGCGTATCATTTTGTATTGGATAGATTTATGTGATTTGCGATACTTTGGAACTGCTCAGAATGTGGTAATTTTGACTTATTTCAAACTTCATATAACTGCAGATAGCGCTCTGAAAGCACGAAATATGATGATTTCGTCAATAGATTCATACATATTATGAGATCCTGAATAGGAATATGAACTTTTTGATTGTGAATATTTCCGCGGAAAAGCGTGATTCCAAAGTTTGTAAAACTGCAAATAGCACTCTAAAAATACGAAATATGATGTATTTGGTGCTGGATTCTGCCATATAACGCACTTTTGAAGCAAAATCTTGCTTCTGAGCAGATTAGCAGTGAAAATTTTCCCAACGAGACTCGGAAAAAAACGCCGTTTACTTGCTGGAAACGCAAAATTCTGTGCATTTAAGGACGGATTCATGCGTATTATGTTGTATTGTATAGACTTTTGTGATTTGCGATACTTTGAAACTACTCAGAATGTTGTAATTTTGACTTAATTCAAACTTCATATAACTGCAGATAGCGCTCTGAAAGCACGAAATATGATGATTTCGTCAATAGATTCATACATATTATGAGATCCTGAATAGGAATATGGACTTTTTGATTGTGAAAATTTCCGCGGAAAAGCGTGATTCCGACTTATTCCAAAGTTTGTAAAACTGCAAATAGCACTCTGAAAATACGAAATATGATGTATTTGGTGCTGGATTCTGCCATATAACGCACTTTTGAAGCAAAATCTTGCTTCTGAGCAGATTAGCAGTGAAAATTTTCCCAACGAGACTCGGAAAAAACGCCGTTTACTTGCTGGAAACGCAAAATTCTGTGCATTTAAGGACGGATTCATGCGTATTATGTTGTATTGTATAGACTTTTGTGATTTGCGATACTTTGAAACTACTCAGAATGTGGTAATTTTGACTTAATTCAAACTTCATATAACTGCAGATAGCGCTCTGAAAACACGGAATATGAAGTTTTTGTCAATAGATTCATACATATCATGAGGTCCTGAATAGGAATATGAACTTTTTGATTGTGAAAATCTGCGCGGAAAAGCGTGATTTTGACTTATTTCAAACTTTGTAAAACTGCAAATAGCACTCTAAAAACACAAAATATGATGTATTTGGTGCTAGATTCTGCCATATAACACACTTTTAAAGCAAATTCTTGCTTCTGAGCAGATTTACAGAGTCAAAAATTTCTCAACAAGACTCGGACAAAACGCCGATAACTTGCTGGAAACGCAAAATTCTGTGCATTTGAGGACGGATTCATGCGTATCATGTTGTATTGGATAGATTTATGTGATTTGCGATACTTTGGAACTGCTCAGAATGTGGTAATTTTGACTTATTTTAAACTTCATATAACTGCAGATAGCGCTCTGAAAACACGGAATATGAAGTTTTTGTCAATAGTTTTATACATACTATGAGGTCCTGAATAGGAATATGAACATTTTGATTGTGAAACTCCGCGCGGGAAAGCGTGATTTCGACTCATTCCAAAGTTTGTAAAACTGCAAATAGCACTCTAAAAATACAAAATATGATGTATTTGGTACTAGATTCTGCCATGTAACGCACTTTTAAAGACAAAATCTTGCTTCTGAGCAGATTTACAGAGTCGAAAATTTCTCAACGAGACTCAGAAAAAACGCCGATAACTTGCTGGAAACGCAAAATTTTGTGCATTTGAGGACTTATTCATGCGTATTATGTTGTATTGGACAGATTTATGTGATTTGCGATACTTTGAAACTGCTCAGATTGTGGTAATTTTGACTTATTTCAAACTTCATATAACTGCAGATAGCGCTCTGAAAACACGAAATATGATGTTTTTGTCAAAAGATTCATACATATTATGAGGTCCGGAATAGGAATATGAACTTTTTGATTGTGAAATTCTGCGCAGGAAAGGATGATTTCGACTTATTCCATAGTTTGTAAAACTGCAAATAGCACTCTTAAAACACGAAATATGATGTATTTGGTGCTAGATTCTGCCATATTACGCACTTTTGAAGCAAAATCTTGCTTCTGAGCAGATTTACAGAGTCGGAAATCTCTCAACGAGACTCAGAAAAAACGCAGATAACTTGCTGGAAACGCAAAATTTTGTGCATCTAAGGACGGATTCATGCGTATTATGTTGTATTGGATAGATTTATGTGATTTGCGATACTTTGAAACTGCTCAGAATGTGGTAATTTTGACTTATCTCAAACTCCATATAACTGCAGATAGTGCTCTGAAAACACGAAATATGATGATTTTGTCAATAGATTCATACATATTATGAGGTCCTGAATAGGAATATGAACTTCTCGATTGTGAAAATTCCCGCGGAAAAGCATGATTTCGACTTAATCCAAAGTTTGTAAAACTGCAAATAGCACTCTAAAAACACTAAATATGATGTATTTGGTGCTGGATTTTGCCATATAACGCACTTTTGCAGCAAAATCTTGCTTCTGAGCATATTTACAGAGTCAAAAATTTCTCAACGAGACTTATAAAAAACGCCGATTACTTGCTGGAAACGCAAAATTTTGTGCATTTGAGGACGGATTCATGCGTATTATGTTGTATTGAATAGATTTATGTAACTTGCGATATTTTGAAACTGCTCAGAATGTGGTAATTTTGACTTATTTCAAACTTCATATAACTGCAGATAGCGCTCTGAAAACACGGAATATGATGTTTTTATCAATAGATTCATACATATTATGAGGTCCTTAATAGGAATATGAACTTTTTGATTGTAAAAATTTGCGCGGAAAAGCGTGATTTCGACTTATTCTAGAGTTTGTAAAACTGCAAATAGCACTCTAAAAACACGAAATATGATGTATTTGGTGCTAGATTCTGCCATATAACGCACTTTTGAAGAAAAATCTTGCTTCTGAGCAGATTTACAGAGTCAAAAATTTCTCAACGAGACTCAGGAGAAACACCGATAACTTGCTGGAAACGCAGAATTCTGTGCATTTGAGGACGGATTCATGCGTATTATGTTGTACTGGATAGATTTATGTTATTTGCGATACTTTGAAACTGCTCAGAATGTGGTAATTTTGACTTATTTCAAACTTCATATAACTGCAGATAGCGCTCTGATAACACGAAATATGATGTTTTTGTCAATAGATTCATACATATTATGAGGTCCTGAATAGAAATATGAACTTTTTGATTATGAAAATCTCCGCGGAAAAGCGTTATTTCGACTCATTCCAGAGTTTGTAAAACTTCAAATAGCCCTCTAAAAACACGGATTATGATGTATTTGGTGCTAGATTCTGCCATTTAACGCACTTTTGAAGCAAAATCTTGCTTCTGAGCAGATTTACAGAGTCAAAAATTCCTCAACGAGACTCAGGAAAAACGCCGATAACTTGCTGGAAACGCAAAATTCTGTGCATTTGAGGACGGATTCATGCGTATTATGTTGTATTCGATAGACTTATGTGATTTGCGATAGTTCGAAACTGCTCAGAATGTGGTAATTTGGACTTGATTCAAACTTCATATAACTGCAGATAGCGCTCTGAAAACACGGAATATAATGTTTTCGTCAATAGATTCATACATATTATGAGATCCTAAATAGGAATATGAACTTTTTGATTGTGAAAATCTGCGCGGAAAAGCGTGATTTCGACTTATTTCAAAGTTTGTAAAACTGCAAATAGCACTCTAAAAACACAAAATATGATGTATTTGGTGCTAGATTCTGCCATATAACGCACTTTTGAAGCAAATTCTTGCTTCTGAGCAGATTTACAGAGTCAAAAATTTCTCAACGAGACTCAGACAAAACGCCGATAACTTGCTGGAAACGCAAAATTCTGTGCATTTGAGGACGGATTCATGCGTATCATGTTGTATTGGATAGATTTATGTGATTTGCGATACTTTGGAACTGCTCAGAATGTGGTAATTTTGACTTATTTCAAACTTCATATAACTGCAGATAGCGCTCTGAAAACACGGAATATGATGTTTTTGTCAATAGATTCATACATATTATGAGGTCCTGAATAGAAATATGAACTCTTTGATTATGAAAATCTCCGCGGAAAAGCGTTATTTCGACTCATTCCAGAGTTTGTAAAACTTCAAATAGCACTCTAAAAACACGAATTATGATGTATTTGGTGCTATATTCTGCCATTTAACGCACTTTTGAAGCAAAATCTTGCTTCTGAGCAGATTTACAGAGTCAAAAATTCCTCAACGAGACTCAGAAAAAACGCCGATAACTTGCTGGAAACGCAAAATTCTGTGCATTTGAGGACGGATTCATGCGTATTATGTTGTATACGATAGACTTATGTGATTTGCGATAGTTAGAAACTGCTCAGAATGTGGTAATTTGGACTTAATTCAAACTTCATATAACTGCAGATAGCGCTCTGAAAACACGGAATATAATGTTTTTGTCAATAGATTCATACATATTATGAGGTCCTAAATAGGAATATGAACTTTTTGATTGTGAAAATCTGCGCGGAAAAGCGTGATTTCGACTTATTTCAAACTTTGTAAAACTGCAAATAGCACTCTAAAAACACAAAATATGATGTATTTGGTGCTATATTCTGCCATGTAACGCACTTTTAAAGACAAAATCTTGCTTCTGAGCAGATTTACAGAGTCGAAAATTTCTCAACGAGACTCAGAAAAAACGCCGATAACTTGCTGGAAACGCAAAATTTTGTGCATTTGAGGACTTATTCATGCGTATTATGTTGTATTGGACAGATTTATGTGATTTGCGATACTTTGAAACTGCTCAGATTGTGGTAATTTTGACTTATTTCAAACTTCATATAACTGCAGATAGCGCTCTGAAAACACGAAATATGATGTTTTTGTCAAAAGATTCATACATATTATGAGGTCCGGAATAGGAATATGAACTTTTTGATTGTGAAATTCTGCGCGGGAAAGGATGATTTCGACTTATTCCATAGTTTGTAAAACTGCAAATAGCACTCTAAAAACACGAAATATGATGTATTTGGTGCTAGATTCTGCCATATAACGCATTTTTGAAGCAAAATCTTGCTTCTGAGCGGATTTACAGAGTCGGAAATCTCTCAACGAGACTCAGAAAAAAAGGCCGATAACTTGCTGGAAACGCAAAATTCTGTGCATCTAAGGACGGATTCATGCGTATTATGTTGTATTGGATAGATTTATGTGATTTGCGATACTTTGAAACTGCTCAGAATGTGGTAATTTTGACTTATCTCAAACTCCATATAACTGCAGATAGTGCTCTGAAAACACGAAATATGATAATTTTGTCAATAGATTCATACATATTATGAGGTCCTGAATAGGAATATGAACTTTTCGATTGTGAAAATTCCCGCGGAAAAGCATGATTTCGACTTAATCCAAAGTTTGTAAAACTGCAAATAGCACTCTAAAAACAGTAAATATGATGTATTTGGTGCTGGATTCTGCCATATAACGCACTTTTGCAGCAAAATCTTGCTTCTGAGCATATTTACAGAGTCAAAAATTTCTCAACGAGACTCAGAAAAAACGCCAATAACTTGCTGGAAACGCAAAATTTTGTGCATTTGAGGACGGATTCATGCGTATCATGTTGTATTGTATAGACTTATGTGATTTGCGATACTTTGAAACTGCTCAGAATGTGGTAATTTTGACTTATTTCAAACTTCATATAACTGCAGATAGCGCTCTGTGAACACGGAATATGATGTTTTTGTCAATAGATTCATACATATTATGAGGTCCTGAATAGGAATATGAACTTTTTGATTGTGAAAATCCGCGCGGAAAAGCGTGATTTCGACTTATTCCAAAGTTTGTGAAACTGCGAATAGCACTCGAAAAACACGAAATATGATGTATTTGGTGCTAGATTCCGCCATATAAGGCATTTTTGAAGCAAAATCTTGCTTCTGAGCAGATCAACAGAGTCAAAAATTTCTCAACGAGACTCAGAAAAAACGCCGATAACTTGCTGAAAACGCAAAATTCTGTGCATTTGAGGACGGATTCATGCGTATTATGTTGTATTTGATAGACTGATGTGATTTGCGATAGTTTGAAACTGCTCAGAATGTGGTAATTTGACTTATTTCAAACTTCATATAACTGCAGATAGCGCTCTGAAAACACGGAATATAATGTTTTTGTCAATAGATTCATACATATTATGAGGTCCTGAATAGAAATATGAACTTTTTGATTATGAAAATCTCCGCGGAAAAGCGTTATTTCGACTCATTCCAGAGTTTGTAAAACTGCAAATAGCACTCTAAAGACACGAATTATGATGTATTTGGTGCTAGATTCTGCCATTTTACGCACTTTTGAAGCAAAATCTTGCTTCTGGGCAGATTACCAGAGTCAAAAATTTCTCAACGAGACTCAGAAAAAACGCTGATAACTTGCTGGAAACGCAAAATTCTGTGCATTTGAGGACGGATTCATGCGTATTATGTTGTATTCGATAGACTTATGTGATTTGCGATAGTTTGAAACTGCTCAGAATGTGGTAATTTTGACTTATCTCAAACTTCATATAACTGCAGATAGTGCTCTAAAAACACGAAATATGATGATTTTGTCAATAGATTTATACTTATTATGAGGTCCTGAATAGGAATATGAACTTTTCGATTGTGAAAATTTCCGCGGAAAGGATGATTTCGACTTATTCCATAGTTTGTAAAACTGCAAATAGCACTCTAAAAACACGAAATATGATGTATTTGGTGCTAGATTCTGCCATATAACGCACTTTTGAAGCAAAATCTTGCTTCTGAGCAGATTTACAGAGTCAAAAATTTCTCAACGAGACTCAGAAAAAACGCCGATAACTTGCTGAGAACGCAAAATTTTGTGCATTTGTGGACGGATTCATGCGTATTATGTTGTATTAGATAGATTTATGTGAATTCCGATACTTTGAAACTGCTCAGAATGTGGTTTTTTTGACTTATTTCAAACTTCATATAACTTCAGATAGCGCTCTGAAAACACGGAATATGAAGTTTTTGTCAATAGATTCATACATATTATGAGGACCTGAATAGGAATATGAACATTTTGATTGTGAAAATTCACGCGGAAAAGCGTGATTTCGACTTATTCCAAAGTTTGTAAAACTGCAAATAGCACTCTAAAAACACAAAATATGATGTATTTGGTGCTAGATTCTGCCATATAACGCACTTTTGAAGCAAATTCTTGCTTCTGAGCAGATTTACAGAGTCGAAAATCTCTCAACGTGACTCAGAAAAAACGCCGATAACTTGCTGGAAACGCAAAATTTTGTGCATCTAAGGACGGATTCATGCGTATTATGTTGTATTGGACAGATTTATGTGATTTGCGATACTTTGAAACTGCTCAGATTGTGGTAATTTTGACTTATTTCAAACTTCATATAACTGCAGATAGCGCTCTGAAAACAAGAAATATGATGTTTTTGTCAATAGATTCATACATATTATGAGGTCCTAAATGAGAATATGAACTTTTTGATTGTGAAAATCCGCGCGGAAAAGCGTGATTTCGACTTATTCCAAAGTTTGTGAAACTGCGAATAGCACTCAAAAAACACGAAATATGATGTATTTGGTGCTAGATTCCGCCACATAACGCATTTTTGGAGCAAAATCTTGCTTCTGAGCAGATGTACAGAATCAAAAATTTCTCAACGAGACTTAGAAAAAACGCCGATAACTTGCTGGAAACGGTAAATTTTGTGCATTTGAGGACGGATCCATGCGTATTATGTTGTATTGGACAGATTTATGTGATTTGCGAAACTTTGAAACTGCTCAGATTGTGGTAATTTTGACTTATTTCAAACTTCATATAACTGCAGATAGCGCTCTGAAAACACGAAATATGATGTTTTTGTCAATAGATTCATATATATTATGAGGTCCGGAATAGGAATATGAACTTTTCGATTGTGAAATTCTGCGCGGGAAAGGATGATTTCGACTTATTCCATAGTTTGTAAAACTGCAAATACCACTCTAAAAACACGAAATATGATGAATTTGGTGCTGAATTCGGCCATATAACGCACTTTTAAAGCAAAATCTTGCTTCTGAGCAGATTTACAGAGTCAAAAATCTCTCAACACGACTCAGAAAAAACGCCGATAACTTGCTGGAAACGCAGAATTTTGTGCATCTAAGGACGAATTCATGCGTATTATGTTGTAATGGATAGATTCATGTGATTTGCGATACTTTGAAACTGCTCAGAATGTGGTGATTTTGACTTATTTCAAACTTCATAAAACTGCAGATAGTGCTTTGAAAACCCGAAATATGATGATTTTGTCAATAGATACATACATATTATGAGGTCCTGAATAGGAATATGAACTTATCGATTGTGAAAATTTCCGCGGAGAAGCATGATTTCGACTTATTCCAAAGTTTGTAAAACTGCAAATAGCACTCTAAAAACACGAAATATGATGTATTTGGTGCTAGATTCTGCCATATAACGCACTCTCGAAGCAAAATCTTGCTTCTGAGCATATTTACAGAGTCAAAAATTTCTCAACGAGACTCATAAAGAACGCCGATTACTTGCTGGAAACGCTGAATTTTGTGCATTCAAGGACGGATTCATGCGTATTATGTTGTATTGGATAGATTTATGTGATTTGCGATACTTTGAAACTGCTCAGAATGTGGTAATTTTGACTTATTTCAAACTTAATATAACTGCAGATAGCGCTCTGAAAACACGAAATATGATGTTTTTGTCGATAGATTCATACATAATATGAGGTCCTGAATAGGAATATGAACTTTTTGATTGTGCAAATCTCCGCGGGAAAGCGTGATTTCGACTTATTCCAAAGTTTGTAAAACTGCAAATAGCACTCTAAAAACACGGAATATGATGTATTTGGTGCCAGATTTTGCCATTAAACGCACTTTTGAAGCAAAATCTTGATTCTGAGCAGATTTACAGAGTCAAAAATTTCTCAACGAGACTTAGAAAAAACGCCGATGACTTGCTGGAAACGCAAAATTTTGGGCATTTGAGGACGGATCCATGCGTATTATGTTGTATTGGATAGATTCATGTTATTTGCGATACTTTGAAACTGCTCAGAATGTGGTAATTTTGACTTATTTCAAACTTCATATAACTGCAGATAGCGCTCTGAAAACACGAAATATGCTGTTTTTGTCAATAGATTCATACATATTATAAGGTCTTGAATGGGAATATGGACTTTTTGATTGTGAAAATCTACGCGGAAAAGCGTGATTGCGACTTATTACAAAGTTTGTAAAACTGCAAATTGCACTCTAAAAACACAAAATATGATGTATTTGGTGCTAGATTTTGCCATATATCGCACTTTTGAAGCAAAATCTCACTTCTAAGCAGATTTACAGAGTGAAAAATTTCTCAACGAGACTCAGCAAAAACGCCAATAACTTGCTGGAAACGCTAAATTTTGTGCATTTGAATACAGATATATGCGTATTATGTTGTATTGGATGGATTGATGTGATTTGCGATACTTTGAAACTGCTCACAATGTGGTAATTTTGACTTATTTCAAACTTCATATAACTGCAGATAGCGCTCTGAAAACACGAAATATGATGTTTTTGTCAATAGATTCATACATATTATGAGGTCCTGAATAGGAATATGAACTTTTTGATTGTGAAAATCTGCGCAGAAAAGCATGATTTCGACTTATTCCAATGTTTGTAAAACTGCAAATAGCACTCTAAAAACATCAAATATGATGTATCTGGTGCTAGATTCATATAACGCACTTTTGAAGCAAAATCTTGCTTCTGAGCAGATTAACAGAGTCAAAAATTTCTCAACGAGACTCAGAAAAAACGCCGATAACTTGCTGGAAACGCAAAATTCGTCCATTTGAGGACGGATCCATGCGTATTATATTGTATTGGATAGATTTATGTGATTTGCGATACTTTGAAACGGCTCAGAATGTGGTAATTTTTGACTGATTTCAAACTTCATATAACTGCAGATAACGCTCTGAAAACACGAAATATGATGTTTTTGTCAATAGATTCATATATATCATGAGGTCCTGAATAGGAATATGAACTTTTTGATTGTGAAAATCCGCGCGGAAAAGCGTGATTTCGATTTTTTCCAAAGTTTATAAAACTGCAAATAGCACTCTAAAAACACGAAATATGATGTATTTGGTGCTGGATTCTGCCATATAAGGCACTTTTGAAGCAAAATCTTGCTTCTGAGCAGATTTACAGAGTAAAAAATTTCTCAGCAAGACTTGGAAAAAACGCCGATAACTTGCTGGAAACGCAAAATTTTGTGCATTTAAGGGCTTATTTATGCGTATCATGTTGTATTGGATAGATTCATGTGATCTGCGATACTTTGAAACTGCTCAGAATGTGGTAATTTTGACTTATTTCAAACTTCATATAACTGCAGATAGCGCTTTGAAAACACGAAATATGATGTTTTTGTCAATAGATTCATACTTATTATGAGGTTGAATAGGAATATGAACTTTTTGATTGTGAAAATCTGCGCGGAAAAGCGTGATTTTGACTTATTCCAAAGTGTGTAAAACTGCAAATAGCACTCTTACAACACGAAATATGATGTATTTGGTACTAGATTCTGCCATATAACGCACTTTCAAATCAAAATCTTGCTTCTGAGCAGATGTACAGAGTCAAAAATTTCTCAACGAAACTCAGAAAAAACGCCGATAACTTGCTGGAAACGCAAAATTTTGTGCATTTGAGGACGAATCCATGCGTATTATGTTGTATTGGATAGATTCATGTGATTTGCGATACTTTGAAAGTGCTCAGAATGTGGTAATTTTGACTTATTTCAAACTTCATATAGCTGCAGATAGCGCTCTGAGAACACGAAATATGATGTTTTTGTCAATAGATTCAAACATATAATGAGGTCCTGAATAGGAATATGAACTTTCCGATTGTGAAAATCTGCGCGTGAAAGCTTGATTTCGACTTATTCCGAAGTTTGTAAAACTGCAAAGAGAACTCTAAAAACACGAAATATGATGTATTAGGTTCTAGATTCTGCCATATAACGCACTTTTGAGGCAAAATCTCACTTCTGAGCAGATTCACAGAGTCAAAAATTTCTCAACGAGACTCAGGAAAAACTCCGATAACTTGCTGGAAACAAAAAAAGTTTGTGCATTTAAGGACGGGTTCATGCGTATTATGTTGTATTGGATAGATTTATGTGATTTGCGATACTTTGAAACTGCTCAGAATGTGGTAATTTTGACTTATACCAAACTTCATATAACTGCAGATAGCGCTCTGAAAACACGAAATATGATGTTTTTGTCAATAGATTCATACATATTATGAGGTCCTGAATAGGAATATGAACTTTTTGAGTGTGAAAATCTGCGCGGAAAAGCGTGATTTCGACTTATTCCAAAGTTTGTAAAACTGCAAGTAGCACTCTAAAAACACGAAATATGATGTATATGGTGCTAGATTCTGCCATATAACGCACTTTTGAAGCCAAATCTTGCTTCTGAGCAGATTTACAGAGTCAAAAATTTCTCAACGAGACTCAGAAAAAACGCCGATAACTTGCTGGAAAACGCAAAATTTCGTGCATTTTGAGGACGGATTTATGCGTATTATGTTGTATTGGATAGATTTATGTGATTTGCGATACTTTGAAACTGCTCAGAATATGGTAATTTTGACTTATTTCAAACTCCATATAACTGCAGATAGCGCTCTGAAAATACGGAATATGATGTTTTTGGTCAATAGATTCATACATATTATGAGGTCCTGAATAGGAATATGAACTTTTTGATTGTGAAAATGTGCGCGGAAAAGCGTGATTTCGACTTATTCCAGGGTTTGTAAAACTGCGAATAGCACTCTAAAAACACAAAATATGATGTATTTGGTGCTAGATTCTGCCATATAACGCACTTTTGATGCAAAATCTTGCTTCTGAGCAGATATACAGAGTCAAAAAATTTCTCAACGAGACTCAGAAAAAACGTCGATAACTTGCTGGAAACGCAAAATTTTGTGCATCTGAGGACGGATTCATGCGTATTATGTTGTATTGGATAGATTTATGTGATTTGCGATACTTTGAAATTGCTCAGAATGTGGTAATTTTGACTTATTTTCAAACTTCACATAACTGCAGATAGTGCTCTTAAAACACGAAATATGATGTCTTGTCAATAGATTCATACATATTATGAGGTCCTGAATTGGAATATGAACTTTTCGATTGTGAAAATCTCCGCGGAAAAGCGTGATTTCGACTTATTCCAAAGTTTGTGAAACTGCAAATAGTACTCTAAAAACACGAAATATGATGTATTTGGTGCTCGATTCTGCCATATAACGCACTTTTGAAGCAAAATCATGCTTCTGAGCAGATTTACAGAGTCAAAAATTTCTCAACACGACTCAGAAAAAACGCCGATAACTTGCTGGAAACGCAAAATTTTGTGCATTTGAGGACGGATTCATGCGTATTATGTTGTATTGGATAGATTTATGTGATTTGCGATACTTTGAAACTGCTCAGAATGTGGTAATTTTGACTTATTTCAAACTTCATATAATTGCAGATGAGCGCTCTGAAAACACGAAATATGATGTCTTTGTCAATACATATTATGACGTCCTGAATCAGAATATGAACTTTTTGATTGTGAAAATCTGCTCGGAAAAGCGTGATTTCGACTTATTCCAAAGTTTGTGAAACTGCAAATAGCACTCTAAAAACACTAAATATGATGTATTTGGTGCTTGATTCTGCCATATGACGCACTTTTGAAGCAAAATCTTGCTTCTGAGCAGATTTACAGAGTCAAAAATTTCTTAACGAGACTCAGGAAAAAACGCCGATAACTTGCTGGAAATGCAAAATTTTGTGCATTTGAGGACGGATTCATGCGTATTATGTTGTATTGGAGAGATTTATGTGATTTGCGATACTTTGGAACTGCTCAGAATGTGGTAATTTTGTCTTATTTCAAACTTCATATAACTGCAGATAGCGCTCTGGAAACACGAAATATGATGTTTATGTCAATAGATTCATACATATTATGAGGTCCTGAATAGGAATATGAACTTTTTGATTGTGGAAATCCGCGCAGAAAAGCATGATTTTGTCTTATTCCAAAGTCTGTAAAACTGCGAACTAGCACTCTGCAAACACAAAATATGATGTATTTGGAGCTAGATTCTGCCATATAACGCACTTTTGAATCAAAATCTCGCTTCAAAGCAGATTCACAGAGTCAAGAATTTCTCAACGAGGCTCAAAAAAAACGCCGATAACTTGCTGGAAACGCAAAATTTTGTGCATTTAGAACGAATTTATGCGTATTATGTTGTATTCGATAGATTTATGTGATTTGCGATACTTTAAAACTGATCAGTATGTGGTTATTTTGACTTATCTCAAACTTCATATAACTGCAGATAGCGCTCTGAAAACACGAAATATGATGTTTTTGTTATCAGATTCATACATATTATGAGGTCCTGAATAGAAATATGAACTTTTTGATTGTGAAAATCTGCGCGGAAAAGCGTGATTTCGACTCATTCCAAAGTTTGTGAAACTGCGAATAGCACTCTAAAAACACGAAATATGATGTATTTGGTGCTAGATTCTGCCATATAACTCACTTTTGAAGCAAAATCTTGCTCCTGAGCAGATTTACAGAGTCAAAAATTCTCAACGAGACTCAGAAGAGACGCCGATAACTTGCTGGAATCGCAAAATTTTGTGCATTTGAGGACGGATTCATGCGTATTATGTTGTATTAAATAGATTCATATGATTTGCGATACTTTAAAACTGCTCAGAATGTGGTAATTTTGACTTATTTCAAACTTCATATTATTGCAGATAAGCGCTCTGAAAACACGAAATATGATGTCTTTGTCAATAGTTTCATACATATTATGAGGTCCTGAATCAGAATATGAACTTTTTGTTTGTGAAAATCTGCGCGGAAAAGCGTGATTTCTACTTATTCCAAAGTTTGTGAAACTGCAAATGGCACTCTAAAAACAAGAAATATGATGTATTTGGTGCTAGATTCTGCCATATAACGCACTTTTAAAGCAAAATCTTACTTCTGAGCAGATTTACACAGTCAAAAATTTCTCAACGAGACTTAGAAGAAACGCTGATAACTTGCTGGAAAAGCAGAATTTTGTGCATTTGGGGACAAATTCATGCGTATTATGTTGTATTGGATAGATTTATGTGATTTGAGATACTTTAAAACTGCTCAGAATGTTTTAATTTTGACTTATTTCATACTTCATATAACTGCAGATAGCGCTCTAAAAACACAAAAATATGATGTTTTTGTCAATAGATTCAAACATATTATGAGGTCCTAAATAGAAAAATGAACTTTTTGATCGTGAAAATAAGCGCGGAAATCTGGATTTTGACATATTCCAAAGTTTGTAAAACTGCAAATAGCACTCTAAAAAACACAAGATATGATGTATTTGGTGCTTGATTCTGCCACATGACGCACTTTTGAAGCAAAATCTTGCTCCTGAGCAGATTTACATAGTCAAAAATTTCTCAACGAGACTCAGAAAAAAACGTCGATAACTCGCTGGACACGCAAAGTTTTGTGCATTTGTGGACGTATTCATGTGTATTATGTTGTATTGGATAGATTTATGTGATTTGCGATACTTTAAAACTGCTCAGAATGTGGTAATTTTGACTTATTTAAAACTTTATATAACTGCAGATAGCGCTCTGAAACCACGAAATATCATGTTTTTGTTATTAGATGCATACATATTATGAGGTCCTGAATAGGAATATAAACTTCTTGATTGTGAAAATCTGCGCGGAAGATCGTGATTTCGACTTATTCCAAAGTTTGTAAAACTGCAAATAGCACTCTAAAAACACGAAATATGATGTATTTTGGTGCTAGATTCTGCCATATAACGCACTTTTGAAGCAAAATCTTGCTTGTGAGCAGATTTACAGAGTCAAAAATTTCTCAACGAGACTCAGAAAAACGCCGATAACTTGCTGGAAACGCAAAATTTTGTGCATTTGAGGACGGATTTATCCGTATTATGTTGTATTGGATAGATTTATGTGATTTGCGATACTTTGAAACTGCTCAGAATGTGTTTTTTTTCGACTTATTTCAAACTTCATATAACTGCAGATAGCGCTCTGAAAACACAGAATATGATGTTTCTGTAAATAGATTCATACATATTATGAGGTCCTGAATAGGAATATGAACTTTTTGATTGTGAAAATTAGCGCGGGAAAGCGTGATTTCCACATATTCCAAATTTTGTAAAACTGCAAATAGCACTCTAAAAACACAAAATATGATGTATTTGGTGCTTGATTCTGCATATTACGCACTTTTGAAGCAAAATCTTGCTTCTGAGCGGATTAACAGAGTAAAAAATTTCTCAACGAGACTCAGAAACAACGCCGATAACTTGCTGGAAACGCAAAATTTTGTGCATTTGAGGACGGATTCATGCGTATTATGTTATATTGGATAGATTTATGTGATTTGCGATACTTTGAAACTGCTCAGAATGTGGTAAATTTGACTTATTTCAAACCTAATATAACTGCAGATAGCGCTCTGAAAACTCGGAATATGATGTTTTTGTCGATAGATTCATACATATTATGAGGTCCTGAATAGGAATATGAACTTTTTGATTGTGAAAATCCGCACGGAAAAGCATGATTTCGACTTATTCCAAAGTATGTAAAACTGCGAATAGCTCTCTAAAAACACAAAATATGATGTATTTTGAGCTAGATTCTGCCATATAACGCACTTTTGAAGCAAAATCTCGCTTCTAAGCAGATTTACAGAGACAAAAATTTCTCAACGAGGCTCAGGAAAAACGCCGATAACTTGCTGGAAACGCTTAATTTCGTGCATTTGAGGACGGATTATGCGTATTATGTTGTATTGGATAGATTTATGTGATTTGCGATACTTCAAAACTGATCAGAATGTGGTAATTTTGACTTATTTCAAACTTTATATAACTGCAGATAGCGCTCTGAAAACACGAAATATGATGTTTTTGTTATTAGATTCATACATATTATGAGGTCTTGAATAGGAATATGAACTTTTTGATTGTGAAAATCTGCGCGAAAAGCGTGATTACGACTCATTCCAAAGTTTGTAAAACTGCAAATAGCACTCTAAAAACACGAAGTATGATGTATTTGGTGCTAGATTCTGCCATATAACGCACTTTTGAAGCAAAATCTTGCTTCTGAGCAGATTCACAGAGTCAAAAATTTCTCAACAAGACTCAGAAAAAAACGCCGATAACTTGCTGGACACGCAAAATTTTGTGCATTTGAGGACGGATTCATGCGTATTATGTTGTATTGGATAGATTTATGTGATTTGTGATACTTTGAAACTGCTCAGAATGTGGTAATTTTGACTTATTTAGAACTTTATATGACTACAGATAGCGCTCTGAAACACGAAATATGATGTTTTTGTTATTAGATTCATACATATTATGAGGTCCTGAATAGGAATATGAACTTTTTGATTGTGAAAATCTGCGCGGAAAAGCGTGATTTCGACTCATTCCAAAGTTTGTAAAACTGCAAATAGCACTCTAAAAACACGAAATATGATGTATTTGGTGCTATATTCTGCCATTTAACGCACTTTTGAAGCAAAATCTTGCTTCTGAGCAGATTTACAGAGTCAAAAATTTCTCAACGAGACTCAGAAAAAACGCCGATAACTTGCTGGAAACGCAAAATATTGTGCATTTGAGGACGGATTCATGCGTATTATGTTGTATTGGATAGATTTATGTGATTTGCGATACTTAGAAACTGCTCAGAATGTGGGTTTTTGACTTATTTCAAACTTCATATAACTGCAGATAGCGCTCTGAAGACACGAAATATGATGTTCTCGTCAATAGATCCATACATATTATTAGGTCCTGAGTAGGAATATGGACTTTTTGATTGTAAAAATCTGCACGGAAAAGGGTGATTTCGACTTATTCCAAAGTTTGTAAAACTGCAAATAGCACTCTAAAAACACGAAATATGATGTATTTGGTGCTAGATTCTGCAATATAACGCACTTTTGAAGCAAAATCTTGCTTCTGAGCAGATTTACAGAGTCAAAAATTTCTCAACGAGACTCAGAAAAAACGCCAATAACTCGCTGGAAACGCAAAATTTTGTGCATTTGAGGACGGATTCATGCGTATTATGTTGTATTGGATAGATTTATGTGATTTGCGATACTTTGAAACTGCTCAGAACGTGGTAATTTTGACTTATTTCAGACTTCATTATAACTGCAGATAGCGCTCTGAAAACACGGAATATGATGTTTTCGTCAATAGATTCATACATATTATAAAGTCCTGAATAGGAACATGAATTTTTTGATTGTAAAAATCCGCGCGGAAAGGCGTGATTTCGACTCATTCCAAAGTTTGTGAAACTGCGGATAGCACTCTAAAAACACGGGAATATGATGTATTTGGTGCTAGATTCTGCCATATAACGCACTTTTGAAGCAAAATCTTGCTCCTGAGCAGATTTACATAGTTGAAAATTTCTCACGAGACTCAGAAGAAACGCCGATAACTTGCTGGAATCGCAAAATTTTGTGCATTTGAGGACGGATTCATGCGTATTATGTTGTATTAAATAGATTTATATGATTTGCGATACTTTAGAACTGCTCAGAATGTGGTAATTTTGACTTATTTCAAACTTCGTTTAATTGCAGATAAGCGCTCTGAAAACACGAAATAGATGTCTTTGTCAATAGATTCATACATATTATGAGGTCCTAAATCAGAATATGAACTTTTTGATTGTGAAAATCTGCGCGGAAAAGCGTGATTTCAACTTATTCCAAAGTTTGTGAAACTGCAAATAGCACTCCAAAAACAAGAAATATGATGTATTTGGTGCTAGATTCTGCCATATAACGCACTTTTAAAGCAAAATCTTACTTCTGAGCAGATTTACACAGTCAAATTTTCTCAACGAGACTTAGAAGAAACGCTGATAACTTGCTGGAAACGCAAAATTTTGTGCATTTGGGGACAAATTCATGCGTATTATGTTGTATTGGATAGATTTATGTGATTTGCGATACTTTGAAACTGCTCAGAATGTGGTAATTTTGACTTATTTCATACTTCATATAACTGCAGATAGCGCTCTAAGAACACGAAATATGATGTTTTTTTCAATAGATTCATACATATTATGAGGTCCTGAATAGGAATATGAACTTTTTGATTGTGAAAATCCGCGCGGAAAAGCATGATTTCGACTCATTCCAAAGTCTGTAAAACTGCGAATAGCTCTCTAAAAACACAAAATATGATGTATTTGGAGCTAGATTCCTGCCATATAACGCACTTTTGAAGCAAAATCTCGCTTCTAAGCAGATTGACAGAGTCAAAAATTTCTCAACAAGGCTCAGAAAAAACGCCGAAAACTTGCTGGAAACGCAAAATTTTGTGCATTTGAGGACGGATTATGCGTATCATGTTGTATTGGATAGATTTATGTGATTTGCGATACTCTAAAACTGATCAGAATGTGGTAATTTTGACTTATTTCAAACTTTATATAACTGCAGATAGCGCTCTGGAAACACGAAATATGATATTTTTGTTATTAGATTTATACATATTATGAGGTCTTGAATAGGAATATGAAACTTTTTGATTGTGAAAATCTGCGCGAAAAAGCGTGATTTCGAGTTATTCCAAAGTTTGTGAAACTGCTAATAGCACTCTAAAAACACGAAATATGATGTATTTGGTGCTAGATTTTGCCATATAACGCACTGTTGAAGCTAAATCTTGCTTCTGAGAAGATTTACAGAGTCGAAAATTTCTCAACGAGACTCAGAGAAAACGCTGATAACTTGCTGGAAACGCAAAATTCTGTGCATTTGAGGACGAATCCATGCGTATTATGTTGTATTGTATAGATTTATGTGATTTGCGATACTTTGAAACTGCTCAGAATGTGGTAATTCTGACTTATTTCAAAGTTCATATAACTGCAGATAGCGCTCTGAAAACACAGAATATGATGTTTTTTGTCAATAGATTTATACATGTTATGAGATCCTGAACAGGAATATGAACATTCTTATTGTGAAAATCTGCGCGGAAAAGCGTGATTCCGACTTATTCCAAAGTTTGTAGAACTGCAAATAGCACTCTAAAAACACGAAATATAATGTATTTGGTGCTAGATTCTGCCATATAACGCACTTTTGAAGCAAAATCTTGCTTCTGAGCAGATTTACAGAGTCAGAAATTTCTCAACGAGACTCAGAAAAAACGCCAATAACTTGCTGGAAACGCAGAATTTCGTGCATTTGAGGACGAATTCATGCGTATTATGTTGTATTGGATAGATTTATGTGATTTGCGATACTTTGAAACTGCTCAGAATGTGGTAATTTTGACTTATTTCAAACTTCATATAACTGCAGATAGCGCTCTGAGAACACGGAATATGATGTTTTTGTTAATAGATTCATACATATTATGAGGTCCTGAACAGGAATATGAACATTTTTATTGAGAATATCTGCGCGGAAAAGCGTGATTCCGACTTATTCCAAAGTTTGTAAAACTGCAAATAGCACTCTAAAAACACGAAATATGATGTATTTGGTGCTAGATTCTGCCATATAACGCACTTTTGAAGCAAAATCTTACTTCTGAGCAGATTTACAGAGTCAAAAATTTCTCAACGAGACTCAGAAAAAACGCCGATAACTTGCTGGAACGCAAAATTTTGTGCATTTGAGGATGGATTCATGCGTATTATGTTATCTTGGATAGATTTATGTGATTTGCGATACTTTGAAACTGCTCAGAATGTGGTAATTCTGACTTATTTCAAACTTCATATAACTGCAGATAGCGCTCTGGAAACACGGAATATGAAGTTTTTGTTAATAGATTCATACATATTATGAGGTCCTAAATAAGAATATGAACATTTAGATTGTGAAAATCTGCGCGGAAAAGCGTGATTTTGACCTCATTCCAAAGTTTGTAAAACTGCAAATAGCTCTCTGAAAACACAAAATATGATGTATTTGGTGCCTAGATTCTGCCAAATAACGCACTTTTGAAGCAAAATCTTGCTTCTGAGCAGATTTACAGAGTCAAAAATTTTTCAACGAGACTCAGAAGAAACACCGATAACTTGCTGGAAACGCCAAATTTTGTGCATTTGAGGACGGATTCATGCGTATTATGTATGTTGTATTGGATAGATTTATGTGATTTGCGATACTTTGGAACTGCTCAGAATGTGGTAATTTTGACTTATTTCAAACTTCATATAACTGCAGATAGCAATCTGAAAACACGAAATATGATGTTTTTGTAAATAGATTCATACATATTATGAGGTCCTGAATAGGAATATGAACTTTTTGATTGTAAAATCTGCGCGGAAAAGCGTGATTCTCGACTCATTCCAGAGTTTGTAAAACTGCAAGTAGCACTCTAAAAACACGGAAATATGATGTATTTGGTGCTGGGATTCTGCCATATAACGCACTTTTGAAGCAAAATCTTGCTTCTGAGCAGATTTCCAGAGTCAAAAATTTCTCAACGAGACTCAGAAAGAATGCCGATAACTTGCTGGAAACGCAAAATTTTGTGCAATCAAGGACAAATTCATGCGTATTATGTTGTATTGGATAGATTTATGTGATTTGCGATTCTTTGAAACTGCTCAGAATGTGAGAATTTTGACTTATCCCAATCTTCATACAACTGCAGATAGCGTTCTGAAAACACGGAATATGATGTTTTTGTCAATAGAATCCATACATATTATGAGGTCCTGAACAGGAATATGAATATTTTTGTTGTGAAAATCTGCGCGGAAAAGCGTGATTCCGGCTTATTCCAAAGTTTGTAGACCTGCAAATAGCACTCTAAAAACACGAAATATGATGTATTTGGTGCTACATTCTGCCATATGACGCACTTTTGAAGCAAAATCTTGCTTCTGAGCAGATTTACAAAGTCAAAAATTTCTCAACGAGACTTAGAAAAAACGCCGATAACTTGCTGGAAACGCAAAATTTTGTGCATTTGAGGATGGATTCATGCGTATTATGTTGTCTTGGATAGATTTATGTGATTTGCGATACTTTAAAACTGCTCAGAATGTGGTAATTTTGACTTATTTCAAACTTCATATAACTACAGATAGCGCTCTGAAAACACGGAATATGAAGTTTTTGTCAATAGATTCATACATACTATGAGGTCCTGAATGAGAATATGAACATTAAGATTGTGAGAATCCGCGCGGAAAAGCGTGATTTCGACTCATACCAAAGTTTGTAAAACTGCAAATAGCTCTCTGAAAACACAAAATATGATGTATTTGGTGCTAGATTTTGCCATATAACGCACTTTTAAAGCAAAATCTTGCTTCTGAGCAGATTTACAGAGTCACAAATTTCTCAACGAGACTCAGAAAAAAATGCCGATAACTTGCTGGAAACGCAAAATTTTGTGCATTTAAGGGACGGATTCATGCGTATTATGTTGTATTGCATAGATTTATGTTATTTGCGATACTTTGAAACTGCTCAGAATGTGAGAATTTTGACTTATTTCAATCTTCATACAACTGCAGATAGCGCTCTGAAAACACGAAATATGATGTTTTTGTAAATAGGTTCATACATAATATGAAGTCCTGAATAGGAATATGAACTTTTTTGATTGTGAAAATCTGCGCGGAAAGCGTGATTTCGACTCATTCCAGAGTTTGTAAAACCGCAAGTAGCACTCTAAAAACACGAAATATGATGTATTTGGTGCTGGATTCTGCCATATAACGCACTTTTGGAGCAAAATCTTGCTTCTGAGCAGATTTACAGAGTCAGAAATTTCTCAACGAGACTCAGAAAAAATGCTGATAACTTGCTGGAAACGCAAAATTTTGTGCATTTAAGGACGGATTAATGCGTATTATGTTGTATTGGATAGATTTATGTGATTTGCGATACTTTGAAACTGCTCAGAATGTGGTAATTTTGACTTATTTCAAACTTCATATAACTGCAGATAGCGCTCTGAAAACACGGAATATGATGTTTTTGTTAATAGATTCATACATATTATGAGGTCCCGAACAGGAATATGAACATTTTTTATTGAGAAAATTTGCGCGGAAAAGCGTGATTCCGACTTATTCCAAAGTTTGTAAAACTACAAATAGCACTCTAAAAACACGAAATATGATGTATTTGGTGCTAGATTCTGCCATATAACGCACTGTTGAAGCAAAATCTTGCTTCTGAGAAGATTTACAGAGTCGAAAATTTCTCAACGAGACTCAGAGAAAACGCCGATAACTTGCTGGAAACGCAAAATTCTGTGCATTTGAGGACGAATTCATGCGTATTATGTTGTATTGGATAGATTTATGTGATTTGCGATACTTTGAAACTGCTCAGAATGTGGTAATTTTGACTTATTTCAAAGTTCATATAACTGCAGATAGCGCTCTGAAAACACGGAATATGATGTTTTCGTCGAAAGATTCATACATATTATGAGGTCCTGAACAGGAATATGAACATTTTTATTGTGAAAGTCTGCGCGGAAAAGCGTGATTCCGACTTATTCCAAAGTTTTGTAGAACTGCAAATAGCACTCTAAAAACACGAAATATGATGTATTTGGTGCTAGATTCTGCCATATAACGCACTTTTGAAGCAAAATCTTGCTTCTGAGCAGATTTACAGAGTCAGAAATTTCTCAACGAGACTCAGAAAGAACGCCAATAACTTGCTGGAAACGCCGAAATTTCGTGCCATTTGAGGACGAATTCATGCGTATTATGTTGTATTGGATAGATTTATGTGATTTGCGATACTTTGAAACTGCTCAGAATGTGGTAATTTTGACTTATTTCAAACTTCATGTAACTGCAGATAGCGCTCTGAATTCACGGAATATGATGTTTTTGTCAATAGATTCATACATATTATGAGGTCCTGAACAGGAATATGAACATTTTTATTGTGAAAATCTGCGCGGAAAAGCGTGATTCCGACCCTAAAAACACGAAATATGATGTATTTGGTGCTAGATTCCGCCATATAACGCACTTTTGAGGCAAAATCTTGCTTCTGAGCAGATTTACAGAGTCAGAAATTCTCAACGAGACTCAGATAAAACGCCAATAACTTGCTGGAAACGCCAAAATTTTGTGCATTTGGGGACGAATTCAAGCGTATTATGTTGTATTGGATAGATTTATGTGATTTGCGATACTTTGAAACTGCTCAGAATGTGGTAATTTTGACTTATTCCAAACTTCATATAACTGCAGATAGCGCTCTGAAAACACGAAATATGATGTTTTTGTGAATAGATTTATACATATTATGAGGTCTTGAATAGGAATATGAACTTTTTGATTGTGAAAATCTGCGCGGAAGAGCGTGATTTCGACTTATTCCAGAGTTTGTAAAACTGCAAGTAGCACTCTAAAAACACGAAATATGATGTATTTGGTGCTAGACTCTGCCATATAACGCACTTTTGAAGCAAAATCTAGCTTCTGAGCAGATTTACAGAGTCAAAAATCTTTCAACGAGACTCAGAAAAAATGCCGATAACTGGCTGATAACGCAAAATTTTGTGCATTTGAGGACGGATTCATGTGTATTATGTTGTATTGGATAGATTTATGTGATTTGCGATACTTTGAAACCGCTCAGAATGTGAGAATTTTGACTTATTTCAATCTTCATACAACTGCAGATAGCGCTCTGAAAACACGAAATATGATGTTTTTGTCAATAGATTCATACATATTATGAGGTCCCTGAATAGGAAATATGAACTTTTTGATTGTGAAAATCTCCGCGGAAGAGCGTGATTTCGACCTATTCCAAAGTTTGTAAAACTGCAAATAGCACTCTAAAAACACGAAATATGATTTATTTGGTGCTAGATTTTGCCATATAACGCACTGTTGAAGCAAAATCTTCCTTCTGAGCAGATTTACAGAGCCAAAAATTTCTCAACGAGACTCAGAAAAAACGCCAATAACTTGCTGGAAACGCAAAATTCTGTGCATTTGAGGACAGATTCATGCGTATTATGTTGTATTGGATAGATTTATGTGATTTGCGATACTATGAAGCTGCTCAGAATGTGTAATTTCGACTTATCTCAAACTTTATATAACTGCAGATAGGGCCTCTGAAAACACGAAATATGATGTTTTTGTCAATAGATTCATACATATTATGAGGTCCTGATTGGGAATATGAACTTTCTGATTGTGAAAATCTGCGCGGTAAAGCGTGATTTCGACTTATTCCAAAGTTTGTAACACTGCAAAATGCACTCTAAAAACACGAAATATGATGTATTTGGTGCTAGTTTCTGCCATATAACGCACTTTTGAAGCAAAATCTTGCTTCTGAGCAGATTTACTGAGTCAGAAATTCCTCAACGAGACTCAGAAAAAACGCCAATAACTTGCTGAAAAACGCAAAATTTCGTGCATTTGAGGATGAATTCATACGTATTATGTTGTATTGGATAGATTCATGTGATTTGCGATACTTTGAAACTGCTCAGAATGTGGTAATTTTGACTTATTTCAAACTTCATATAACTGCAGATAGCGCTCTGAAAACACGAAATATGATGTTTTTTGTTATGAGATTCATACGTTTTATCAGGTCCTGAATAGGAATATGAACTTTTTGATTGTAAAAATCCGCGCGAAAAAGCGTGATATCGACTTATTCCAAAGTCTGTAAAACTGCGGATAGCACTCTAAAAACACAAAATATGATGTATTTGGTGCTAGATTCTGCCATATAATGCACTTTTGAAGCAAAATCTTGCTTCTGAGCAGATTTACAGAGTCAAAACTTTCTCAACGAGACTCAGAAAAAACGCAGATAACTTGCTGGAAACGCAAAATTTTGTGCATTTGAGGACGGATCCATGCGTATTATGTTGTATTGGATAGATTCAAGTGATTTGCAATACTTTGAAACTGCTCAGAATGTGAGAATTTTGACTTATTTCAATCTTCATACAACTGCAGATAGCGCTCTGAAAAACACGAAATATGATGTTTTTGTCAATAGATTCAGTCATATTATGAGGTCCTGAATAGGAATATGAACTTTTTGATTGTGAAAATCTCCGCGGAAAAGCGTGATTTCGACTTATTCCAAAGTTTGTAAAACTGCAAATAGCATTCTAAAAACACGAAATATGATGTATTTGGTGCTAGATTCTGCCATATAACGCACTTTTGAAGCAAAATCTTGCTTCTGAGCAGATTTACAGAGTCAAAAATTTGTCAACGAGACTTAGAAAAAAACGCCGATAACTCGCTGGAAACGCAAAATTTTGTGCATGTGAGGACGGATCCATGCGCATTATGTTGTTTTGGATAGATTTATGTGATTTGCGATACTCTGGAACTGCTCAAAATGTGGTAGTTTTGACTTATTTCAAACTTCATATAACTGCAGATAGCGCTCTGAAAACACGAAATATGATGTTTTTGTCGATAGATTCATACATATTATGAGGTCCTGATTAGGAATAAGAACTTTTTTGATTGAGAAAATCTGCGCGGTGAAGCGTGATTTTGACTCATTCCAAAGTTTGTAACACTGCAAATAACACTCTAAAAACACGTAATATGATGTATTTGGTGCTAGATTCTGCCATATAACTCACTTTTGAAGCAAAATCTTGCTTCTGAGCAGATTTACAGAGTCAGAATTTTCTCAACGAGACTCAGAAAAAAACGCCAATTACTTGCTGGAAACGCGAAATTTCGTGCATTTGAGGACGAATTCATGCGTATTATGTTGTATTGGATAGATTTATGTGATTTGCGATACTTTGAAACTGCTCAGAATGTGAGAATTTTGACTTATTTCAAACTTCATATAACTGCAGATAGCGCTCTGAAAACACGGAATATGATGTTTTTGTCAATAGATTCATACATCTTATGAGGTCCTGAATAAGAATGTGAACATTTAGATTGTGAAAATCCGCGCGGAAAAGCGTGATTTCGACTCATTCTAAAGTTTGTAAAACTGCAAATAGTTCTCTAAAAACACAAAATATGATGTATTTGGTGCTAGATTCTGCCATATAACGCACTTTTGAAGCAAAATCTTGCTTCTGGGCAGATTTACAGAGTCAAAAATTTCTCAACGAGACTCAGAAGAAACGCCGATAACTTGCTGGAAACGCCAAATTTTGTGAATTTGAGGACGGATTCATGCGTATTATGTATGTTGTATTGTTAGATTTATGTGATTTGCGATACTTTGAAACTGCTCAGAATGTGGTAATTTGACTTATTTCAAAACTTCATATAACTGCAGATAGCGCTCTGAAAACACGAAATATGATAATTTTTGTAAATAGATTCCTACATATTATGAAGTCCTGAATAGGAATATGAACTTTTTGATTGTGAAAATCTGCGCGGAAAAGCGTGATTTCGACTTATTCCAGAGTTTGTAAAACTGCAAGTAGCACTCTAAAAACACGAAATATGATGTATTTGGTGCTAGATTCTGCCATATAACGCACTTTTGAAGCAAAATCGTGGCTTCTGAGCAGATTTACAGAGTCAAAAATTTCTCAACGAGACTCAGAAAAAAATGCGATAACTTGCTGGAAACGCAAAATTTTGTGCAATTAAGGACGGATTCATGCGTATTATGTTGTATTGGATAGATTTATGGGATTTGCGATTCTTTGAGACTGCGCAGAATGTGAGAATTTTGACTTATTTCAATCTTCATACAACTGCAGATAGCGCTCTGAAAACACAAAATATGATGTTTTTGTCAATAGATTCATACATATTATGAAGTCCTGAATAGGAATATGAACTTTTTGATTGTGAAAATCTCCGCAAAAAGCGTGATTTCGACTTATTCCAAAGTTTGTAGAACTACAAATAGCACTCTAAAAAACACGAAATATGATGTATTTGGTGCTAGATTCTGCCATATAACGCACTTTTGAAGCAAAATCCTTGCTTCTGAGCAGATTTACAGAGTCAAAAATCTCTCAACGAGACTTAGAAAAAACGCCGATAACTTGCTGGAAACGCAAAATTTTGTGCATTTGAGGATGGATTCATGCGTATTATGTTGTCTTGGATAGATTTATGTGATTTGCGATACTTTGAAACTGCTCAGAATGTGGTAATTTTGACTTATTTCAAACTTCATATAACTGCAGATCGCGCTCTGAAAACACGGAATATGATGTTTTTTGTCAATAGATTCATACATCTTATGAGGTCCTGAATGAGAATATAAACATTAAGATTGTGAAAAATCCGCGCGGAAAAGCGTGATTTCGACTCATTCCAAAGTTTGTAAAACTGCAAATAGTTCTCTAAAAACACAAAATATGATGTATTTTGGTGCTGGATTCTGCCATATAACGCACTTTTGAAGCAAAATCTTGCTTCTGGGCAGATTTACTGAGTCAGAAAATTCCTCAACGAGACTCAGAAAAAACGCCAATAACTTGCGGGAAACGCAAAATTTCGTGCATTTGAGGATGAATTCATGCGTATTATGTTGTATTGGATAGATTTATGTGATTTGCGATACTTTGAAACTGCTCAGAATGTGGTAATTTTGACTTATTTCAAACTTCATATAACTGCAGATAGCGCTCTGAAAACACGAAATATGATGTTTTTGTTATGAGATTCATACGTATTATGAGGTCCTGAATAGGAATATGAACTTTTTGATTGTGAAAATCCGCGCGAAAAAGCGTGATATCGACTTATTCCAAAGTCTGTAAAACTGCGAATAGCACTCTAAAAACACAAAATATGATGTATTTGGTGCTAGATTCTGCCATATAATGCACTTTTGAAGCAAAAGCTTGCCTCTGAGCAGATTACAAAGTCAAAAATTTCTCAACGAGACTCAGAAAAAGCGCCGATAACTTGCTGGAAACCCAAAATTTCGTGCATTTGAGGACGGATTCATGCGTATTATGTTGTATTGGATAGATTTATGTGATTTGCGATACTTTAAAACTGCTCAGAATGTGGTAATTTTGACTTATTTCAAACTCTATATGCCTGCAGATTGTGCTCTGGAAACACGAAATATGATGTTTTCGTTATTAAATTCATACATATTATGAGATCTTGAATGAGAATATGAACTTTTTGATTGTGAAAATATGCGCTGAAAAGCGTGATTTCGACTCATTCCAAAGTTTGTAAAACTACAAATAGCACTCTAAAAACACGAAATATGATGTATTTGGTGCTAGATTCTGCCATATAACGCACTTTTTAAAGCAAAATCCTACTTCTGAGCAGATTTACAGGGTCAAAAATTCCTCAACGAGACTCAGAAAAAACGCCAATAACTCGCTGGAAACGCAAAATTTTGAGCATTTGGGGGACGGATTCATGCGTATTATGTTGTATTGGATAGATTTATGTGACTTGCGATACTTTGAAACTGCTCAGAATGTGGTAATTTTGACTTATTTTGAACTTCATATAACTGCAGATAGCGCTCTGAAAACATGAAATATGATGTTTTTGTCAATAGATTCATACATATTATGAGGTCCTGAATAGGAATGTGAACTTTTTGATTGTGAAAATCTGCGCGGAAAAGCTTGATTCCGACTTATTCCAAAGTTTGTAAAACTGCAAATAGCACTCTAAAATCACGAAATATGATGTATTTAGTGCTAGATTCTGCTATATAACGCACTTTTGAATCAAAATTTTGCTTCTGAGCAGATTTACAGAGTCAAAATTTCTCAACGAGACTCAGAAAAAACGCCGATAACTTGCTGGATACGCACAATTTAGTGCATTTGAGGACGAATTCATGCGTATTATGTTGTATTGGATAGATTTATGTGATTTGCGATACTTTGAAACCGCTCAGAATGTGAGAGTTTTGACTTATTTCAATCTTCATACAACTGCAGATAGCGCTCTGGAAACACGAAATATGATGTTTTTGTCAATAGATTCATACATATTATGAGGTCCTGAATAGGAATATGATCTTTTTGATTGTGAAAATCTCCGCGGAAAAGCGTGATTTCGACTTATTCCAAAGTTGTGAAACTGCAAATAGCACTCTAAAAAAAACGAAATATGATGTATTTGGTGCTAGATTCTGCCATATAACGCACTTTTGGAGCAAAATCTTGCTTCTGAGCAGATTTACAGAGTCAAAAATTTCTCAACGAGACTTAGAAAAAACGCCGATAACTTGCTGGAAACGCAAAATTTTGTGCATTTGAGGATGGATTCATGCGTATTATGTTGTCTTGGATAGATTTATGTGATTTGCGATACTTTGAAACTGCTCAGAATGTGGTAATTTTGACTTATTTCAAACTTCATATAACTGCAGATAGCGCTCTGAAAACACGAAATATGATGTTTTTGTAAATAGATTCATACATATTATGAAGTCCTGAATAGGAATATGAACTTTTTGATTGTGAAAATCTGCGCGGAAAATCGTGATTTCGACTTATTCCAGAGTTTGTAAAACTGCAAGTAGCACCCTAAAAACACGAAATATGATGTATTTGGTGCTAGATTCCGCCATATAACGCACTTTTGAAGCAAAATCTTGCTTCTGAGCAGATTTACAGAGTCAAAAATTCCTCAACGAGACTCAGAAAAAATGCCGATAACTTGCTGGAAACGCAAAATTTTGTGCAATTAAGGACGGATTCATGCGTATTATGTTGTATTGGATAGATTTATGTGATTTGCATTCTTTGAAACTGCTCAGAATGTGAGAATTTTGACTTATTTCAATCTTCATACAACTGCAGATAGCGCTCTGAAAACACAAAATATGATGTTTTTGTCAATAGATTCAGTCATATTATGAGGTCCTGAATAGGAATATGAACTTTTTGATTGTGAAAATCTCCGCGAAAAGCGTGATTTCGACTCATTCCAAAGTTTGTAGAACTACAAATAGCACTCTAAAAACACGAAATATGATGTATTTGGTGCTAGATTCTGCCATATAACGCACTTTTGAAGCAAAATCTTGCTTCTGAGCAGATTTACAGAGTCAAAAATTCCTCAACGAGACTCAGAAAAAACGCCAATAACTTGCTGGAAACGCAAAATTTTGTGCATTTGAGGACGGATCCATGCGTATTATGTTGTATTGGATAGATTTATGAGATTTGCGATACTTTGAAACTGCTTAGAATGTGGTAATTTTGACTTATTTCAAACTTCATATAACTGCAGATAGCGCTCTGAAAACACGGATTATGATGTTTTTGTCAATAGATTCATACATATTATGAGGTCCTGAACAGGAA